>JBBPBX010045314.1:11629-27080 GCA_038048925.1 Garcialebias charrua
TTAATAATAATAATAATAATGTGTTTGTCTGTCATCTGCGTATGTTTCCCATACACAGACGAAATTCGTCTCTGCATTTAACCCAACCACCCCAGGTGGTGCAGTGAGCAGCCAGAGGGCGCTCGGGGAGCTGGAGAATTAGGTGTGCACTCATAGACACCCCAAGGTGTGTAGTGGCCGGGACGCGAACCCGCGTCCTTCGGGTCCCAAGTCAAACGCCCTAACCACTACACCATCAAGCCCCGGTACCGACAACATCAAAAATGTGGGTGGGATAAGTGAAGCAGTCACACCTGTCTCCACCCTCATCTGCCCCACTCTGGGCCCTTGAGCAAGGCCCTTAACCCACACCATCTGCTCCCCCGGGAACCCTAGATATCAGCTCTCTGCTCCACACAGAGAGCTGTGGTAGCTCAGTGGTCTGTGGTTGTGTCAGGAAGGGCATCCGGCATAAAAACAATTGCCAAGTCTTTGTACGACTAGTTCGCTGTGGTGACCCCTGATGAAGGGAGAAGCTGAAAGAAGAAGAAAAAATAAATAAAAATGTATATGTGGTGCAAAATGTAAAAAAATAAAATAAAAATAAAAAGCATGTCCAGCAGCAACACAACTTGACAGCAACAATAATTTGAACATAAATAAACAGTCCCATATATACAGCAGTGAATGGGTTGACTTTTCCATCTAACATTAAAGTCAACCTGTAAAGAACTTTGGATCCTTGAATCAATTGGTTGAACGACTGAGTGAAAACACATTGATTCTTCAAAGGAAATTTTAATGTAGTAATGAGGACAGCATGGCGGGCCAACTCAAATGGCTTGGCAGGCCAACTTTGGCCCACGGGCCCTACTTTGGGCACCTCTGCATTAATGCAAGACCTGGCATGATCTATTAGTGCTTCAAATATTTGTTGTGGTTGACCGTCAGCTACTACCACATGAAATTTTAGGGTAATACTGTATCTGAAAAATTGGCTGAGTTATTATAGTCATACTGTATTTTCTACGGCCAATTACCGGTAGCTATCACGGCCATCTTGAATCAGATTGACTCTAAAGGTTAATTAGTTGTAGATGTGTATCCAGTGAAGTCTTTCTGACAGCGTCATTCATTCTGGTCGATGATTCATGAGAGATTGAGCTAATGGAGCAGGCTAACAAACACACAACATGTCAAATCACTCTCGCTCTGCCTTCGCCCCCTGGGACAGGTGAGAATAGCTAATGTTGACCCACATCTACATGTTTCTTCAGGGCAAGTCTCTGAGTCTCATCTGCGGGGCCCTGAGCTGGCTGACAGATCATGAGGAGAAGAAGAAGCAGGAGGCAGCGGCTCTGCTGCAGGAAGGAGAAGCAGCTCTCTCCTCCTCTGCTCCTCCATCCTCCAACACCAGCTCCTCAGTAGAGCTGGACTGGATCACCGACTTTGTCCAGAAAAAGACTGAACGTGATTTAGTGTCAAAGCTGAAGGTGAGCGGGAACTTAAACAGGAATGTGAATTTGTTTTTCCTCCTCGCCCTTTTTTTTTGTTGCTTTTGACTCAAACTAAAACGTTTTTGCATCAGGAGGACGAGTTAAAAAGGAGGAAGAGAGAAGAACGACTAGAGATGATTCGAAACAATGCTCACCTCAAGTACGCCAGTAAAAGAAAGGTAACGTCAGCCACAACATTCACCATGAACCACGTAAAATAAAGGAAATTAAAGAGTTTAACTCTGACTTTAGAGCTATGAAGAGGAGGAAGCATTTAAGTTGCTTCAGCTAAGCAAAGAGGAACGGAGTGAAACTGTAGGGGAGCAAGAGGACGAAGAGCTTATTGTTGCAGAATATGAAAGTGATGATGAACAAAAGAGTAAAAACAGGTGAGAACAATCATTACATGCTAAATAAAACATTACAACTATCTGAAATGCAAAGATTAAAAACTAGGGATGCACAATAGTGGATTTTTGGCCGATATGTTAAAATTTATTTGGTCAATAAACAATACCAATATCAATATTTTCCCCCTAGACCTACTTACCGAGACTACATAGCTTTCTCTGTGGTGGAATTAAAATACATTATTCTGCATGGAGGTCTTTGTGAATGTGGCCTGCTACCAAATGCTGATGTCAAAAAGAAGGCTGAAAATGATGCAACACTTCAACTTGGATTATGTTTAATGTCAAATTTATTCATGACATTTACTCTCTCTAACACAATGACAACACTCGAACAGCCATACAAAAACAGCACTATATATATATATATATATATATATATATATATATATATATATATATATATATATATTAGGCATGTAACGGTTGTAATGGGTGTACCGAACCGTTTCGGTACACCACGTTCGGTTCGGTCCACCTGCGTACCGTTTCGGTTATTTTTTCACTCATTAAACGTTCTTAACAGGGGAATATATGCACCGCGGAACAAAATTTCCTGGGCGCGTTTCAGCACGGAGCTATTATCGCGCAGCACGCGCAGCATTTAGCCGTTAGCATCTCGTGCGGTCTCCTGTTTGTGAACGTTATAGCTTTCTTGTTAAAAGACGAGCGCACACGCAGCTTGTGTGGACGTTGTTTCATGAAGACTCTGCAGCAGCAACACGTCTAACGTGAACGCGCTGGAAACTATGTCATCCGAACGTGAACGAAGAAACAGCAGCTGTATTAAAACTACTTCATCAGGTAATCAGAGCGGTCCAGAGCAATAACACAAGCTGTATGAGTTTTTAAATCTCTGAATCTCTAAGTCTGAACGTTGTTATATGCGCAGGCTTTAAAGTTACTGAGCGTCGCTATGAGACATTCATCACGTCAACACTTCATCAAAAAGTTCAGCTCTTTATGAAAAAACTAAAACTGATGTCAACAAGCCCTGGACCAGATTAAAGCCCTCATATAGTTTATTTATTGTAGAGTGCTGTTTATTTAAAATATCATCCAAATGGGTCACTTTTATTTTTTACTACAATACAATACAAACGTATTTTTGGCATATTTTCAAAATAAACATTTTGTAAGTCTTTATTTTTTTTTTTTATTTTTGTACCGAAAATTAACCGAACCGAACCCTCCTTGTAATTGAACCGAACCGAAATGTGATTTCAGCGTACCGTTACACCCCTAATAAATATATATATATATATATATATATATATATATATACAGTACACATACAGTATATATATATAATAAACAGCGCCATTCATATCAGTGAGTTATTTTGATGGAATGTCCGATATTTAACTTTATCACTAATATTGACCGATACCATACTGATAATATCGTGCATCCTTAATACAAACAGTAAAGTTTGTTTGCTTCAAATGCTTAGATTCTTGGAAGGTGAGGATGATGATGATGATGAACTAGTTGAAGATCACGTGACGAAGGTGTGTGTCAAAGACATGAACATCAAGTGGAATCATGATTAGTATGACGCTGGACGCTTGACGTGAGGTGATACGTTTGTTTGCAGATTTATTACTGCAGCCGCACTCACTCCCAGTTGGCCCAGTTTGTCCACGAGGTCCAGAAGAGTCCCTTCAGTCAGAACGTCAGTGTGGTCGCACTGGGCTCTCGGCAGGTATGGACATACAGCACATACATAAACACAAAAAAAGAGTATTTAAAGCTGCACTGTGTAACTTTGTAGTGCAGTCTGTAACTTTTCTAACAATATATTTTTAACATATTTCTTCACTCTGTCACTATCTACTGACAGACTGATGTTAGACAAAGTAATCTCTGAAAAAAACTATAGTCCCCTTGCTTCTCTATCAGCATTTATAAAAACACTAAAAACACAGAGTGACCCGCCGTTAACCAGCCAATAAAAACAGAGCTTGAATTTGAATCAGCCAATAAAAACAGAGCTTGAATTTGAATTTCAGCAGAGCAAGGCGGAGCAGAGCCATATATGGCTCTGAGGGGGAGGGATCAGAATGCTTTGCCTGTTGAAAATATTTCTAAGTTCTGTGCTCTACAGAAAGTTACACGTAGCACCTTTAAAGGACTTGAAATAAATACAATTAATAATAATAATAATAATGAATTCAATTTATAACGCACTTTTCATTAATGAAAATCTCAAAGTGCTACAAGGAGCAACAGAATTAAATGACAATAAAACAATTAAAATCAATAACAATACCAGCTAAGATCAAATTATATATAATTAAACAGTTAATTTTTGTATGATTGCCCTCATCCTGTTTCCCTGTGGATATGTACATTATAATTTACAGTTTTCGTCTCTTTCCAGTGTCTCATATTTAAAATATTGTAAACTAATAGTTGAGATCCTTCTGACTATTTTCTTGTAAGGCAGTACTTTCATATGTGACAAACTCATGGGCCAAATCTGGCCCCCAAGATAATATTTAAATGTATAGATCTGGCCCATAAATCAGCGACAGACTGAGTCTCGGTGGCTTCTTACTTTGCTTCAAAATGAACCTGTTTAATGTAGATTTCTCATGATGGTCAACTTCAAAGCCCAAAAATGCAAGGAACAAAAAAAACAGAACGTCCAATGAGACCGATCAAATTCTTGATGAAATAGCAGCTGAGAAAAGGCTTTAACTAATGTGGATCAGAGCAACAGAGATCTTTAATTTATTTTTATTTCAAAGTCAACTCTTCAGATACATAGTGAGTGTTTTTACCTGATATGATGGATTGTGATAAAATGTATCTCTAAGACGTATAAAGTTCATAGAAAGTATGGCAGGACAAATGAACACTAATGCTTCGTTAGATTTGACATTTCTTTATTCATGAACTTGCATTTGTTCTACACTACATAAAATGTCATAATTATTAGGAATTTGACATATTACACCTAAAAAGACCTTTAGAAACAATCCCTGCTGGAGTTTCTCTTTCTAGGAGCAACATTTCTACATTTGAGCACACGTTAGCGTTGAAAACGTACGTTTTAATCAGACATCTTGAAAGGTTAAAGTGATGCAGCTTGTTCAATATTGTTTGTAGAAAACTGTTTCTAGATTCAGACAGGAAACAGGAACTAAATGCAGTTTTTAATGGCACCTGCAGTGGTCTGGAACATTTTATCTAACTAAACCTACGCAGATTCTTTCAGCCTTTGAATGTTTTCCTTTTAATATGCACCTAAGCGACGCTTGTTGAAATGTAAAGTGACGATGTGTCGGTGAGTCTGCACACAGAGGCACATTTGTCCAAGCTGTTCTTTTTATAGAGTCTGTTTAGAAGCAATTGTTGTTTACGCTGGTGCTTCACACTGTTTATGTTCTGCAGAATCTGTGCATTAACGAGGAGGTGCGGCGGCTGGGCAGCGTGCAGCGCATCAACGACTGCTGCTTGGAGATGCAGAAAAACAAGCACGGTATGATCCGGTCAGCTGCCGAGTTACTCGTCCTACAGAAACTAAGTCACTTCAGGTTTCTTTTATTATTGTTCTGTTGCTTTGCAGAGAAGCAGAATCACAAAGACGGAGCGAAACGTAAGCGAGGTCCAGAAAAGAGCGTGTGTCCTTACAACAAAGCCTCTGCTCTGCAGCAGATGAGGGATGAAATCCTGGGGAGCGTTCACGATATAGAGAGTCTGTTGAAACTGGGCCGAGAGACGCGTTCGTGCCCTTATTACGGTGCACGCCTTACTGTTCCACCTGCACAGGTAACTCGGGGCACTGCTCATTTAATTTCTTTTCTTCAGATTGTTCATAATACTGTAGTAACTAACTGTGGTTTTGCAGCTGGTTGTGTTGCCCTATCAGATGGTGCTTCATGAAGCCACGAGGAGAGCAGCAGGGGTCCAGCTGAAGGGGCAGGTACGGTGACGGCTGATCATTTTCACGTCTGGTGCGGATTCCTCCGTTAATCGTTGGAAGTAGGGGTGCACCGATTGCAGTTTCCTGGCCCATCGCGATCTCTAACAAGCTTGACCTGCTGAGAATATTCAGGCAGATGCTGATTTTGTTTTATAACGACACTGTCAGGTGTTATAAGGTCACAATGCACCTTCAATTTTTCAATACATGTAGTCCCCGACTTACAACGGAGTTCTGTTCCTACACTCCGTCGTAAACTGAATTTCGACGTAAGTCGGAACATACGTCCAAACTGCACCTTATACGTACAGTACTGTATTTTACCAAGCACTTAGCCTATCCTAACACATTACTCTACATAATTATCAAAACACACATTCATTCAACCTTTATTTACCGTATTTTCTGGAATATAGGTCGCACCTACGTAAAAAATGTGGACCGTGTTTAGCTCTGCTGCAAATGTCTGCCACAGGAGCGCACAGCAAGGCTTTTAAGAAGATTAACACTTAAAAACATATTAGTTTGATAAAAATTATAGCAAATATGTGTCTGAGCTGAACTTTTCTTTAATAAATGAATAATTTTAGCAGGATAAACACCTAAAAAAATACATTTGTTAGCTGACATTATTGTAAGAGTGTGTCTCAGTTTAATTTTTGTTAATAAATTATTACAAATCAGCTTATTTTATAAAAAGCCATAAATAGGTCACACCTGAATATAGGTCGCAGGGCATGCAAAAATGATAAAAAGCCGCGACCTATATTCCGGAAAATACGGTACATTTCAGAGCCATAATGAAGGGAAAAAAGAGTTAATTTCCTACTCTGGACTGCTGGTGAAGCCGTTTCCTCCGTCCCTCCTCCGTATTCTCTATTCGTTTACGTTGTAAAACCGCCGTCCATAAAACAGCTACTTTTCCACAGCTGCTGCCTGTCCAGCTTGCTCCAACAAGTTTTGTTTTGTTTTTTGAATGTCCAGAGGACCAGACTTAGCTTTTCTTTTAGAGAGTACAGGGCAGTATTTCTCCGCCGCTACGTTTAGAACGTAAAACCGGAAACTGCGTAACTCTGCTTTGCAAAATGAATTATTCAAAATACAGTATATATTATTATTGTATATTTTTTTAATGGAGATGCGTGTCATAACCACAAAACGTCGTAACCCGAGGACTACTTGTATAATTCTATTGAAAAACATCTTGAACAATATCGAAACAATACAAACTTATTTTTACTTGTCATGAAGTAGTGCTCTGAAATATAAATGAAGTTTAGACAATTGTTGTCAAAACTACAAAAAAAATCGGTAAAATCTGTTTCTCGTTAAGTGTCGGCCAATCTCCCAAAATTAAGGAAATCGGGGACGATTTATCGGTGCACCCCTCGCTGGACGTGTTAGAAATTTCTCGAGCTGCTCAGAAGTTTGTTTTGTTTTTATAACAACTGCCATTCGAACACGTGCGCTCCAGGTGGTGATCATAGACGAAGCTCACAATCTGAGCGACACGCTCTCGTGCATCCACAGCGTGGAGCTCACCGGCGCGCAGGTAAACTCTTCACATCAGAGCCGTCTTTTAGCCTTAGCCGCACGCTAACGTTTTCCCCACACGTCTGCAGCTGTGCCGCGCCCACTCTCAGCTCCGGCAGTACGCAGACCGCTACAGGTGAGTGTCGCACAGCAGGTGAGTGAAGCCACAAGTTGGTTACGATCCCGCCGTATGAAACGTGCACGTGTGTCTTCAACACCAGGAGCAGACTGAAGGCGAAGAACTTGATGTACATCAAGCAGATTCTGTTTGTTGTTGAGGGGCTGGTGCGTGTGCTGGGAGGTGAGTGAGCCGTTTGCTTTGACTCGCTCGTACCTGAAGCACGCGCTGATCTCCATGTTCTTCCTGTCTGCAGGTAAAGTGGGACAGAACCCCCAGAGTCAGACGACACAAGCAGGTTAGTCGATGATGAACAAAAACTGTAACGCACATGAAGCAGCGTTCTCTTAACCGCTCCGTTTGTTTTAGGGACAGAGATGCACACCATCAATAACTTTCTGTTCAAGGCGCAGATTGACAACATAAACTTGTTTAAGGTAGTTCTCCTAATTATTTATCTAAAAAAAAAAAATCATATCAAATTAAAACCCTCCATGAGTGAACCTCTCTGTTGTTCCCTCTTTAGTTACAAAAATACTTTGAGAAGAGCATGATAAGCAGGAAGGTAAGTAATCATGTATACGTTTGTGTATTTCTGAATATGATGTACTGAAAATGTAAACGTGAGCCAGCTGTTTTCCCTGTCTGCAGCTGGGGGGGTTTGTGGAGAAGTACGCAGGCTCGGGTGTAACTCTGCAGGCCAGGAGCAGCTCCAACAAGGAGAACCGTCGCACAGAAGGACTAAATCGTTACCTTCAGACCCTCCAGAGCACCCAGAGCTCTGCACCAGGTGACCAAAAAGAGCAGCTTGGAGAAGCTGAATCAGCTGCACGCAATATGTATTCAAACTTTTAGTTGAAAGGACAAAAAAATCAAGTTTTTATTTATTTATTGTTCAAACTCTTAGTTGCAGTTCCCTCCTTGGACCAGCAGGGGGAAGCAGAGGCAGACAAAGTGCTGTCTGCATCTCCCATGATGCAAGTGGAGGGTTTCTTCATGTCTCTCACCAACAGTAATACTGATGGCAGAGTGGTGGTGCACAAACAGGGTATCATATTTTTCCACACATTACAAGTAAAACCCAAAATGATGACCCGTTTGTGGTAAAAGTGATTCATATATTTATTTTCCAGGTGTTTTATCTGAAAGTAGCATCAATTTCCTCCTGCTGAACCCGGCAGTCCACTTTGCTCAGGTGCTGAAGGAGTGCAGAGCGGTCATCATCGCTGGAGGAACCATGCAGCCTGTGAGCTCCTTCAGATTGTGCGATGAATAATTGGTGTTTTTATTGACTCTGTTAACAGAAAAATATCACACGTAGGTTTCTGACTTCAAACAAGAGCTGCTTTTTTCTGCTGGAGTGGAGGAGGAGCGCATCGTAGAGTTTTCCTGTGGTGAGCGGCCATGTTCTTCAACATTACATCAGTTTATAGAGAGCTATTCTATAATGATGCATATTTTAGAGTTCTGTTCATGGGAAAATATAAATACGCAACATTTTTCTGATGAAGAAGCAGCTGTTTGTGTTGCTCCGCTCAAGAACGGTGAGAAATGACCAAGTGGACAAAGTTTTTTGCTCATAAAGAAAAACTGAGACACCTTGTGAATCTCAAATTACCCATCCAAATGTTATATGCTGATTGAATGACATCATGACACCACATGGGTTTAATGATCCCTTCAGAGTATTCAAAATTATTCCAATAAGGATCTTTTCTTTAAAAAAATTTACTCAAATATACATAACTTTTTACACCGCTAAAACTTTGCTCAAAATGTTTTGATTAGATTTGGTCCTTTAAATCTGTGCTCACTCTTTTTTAAAATTATTATTATTAGACCTTTATTTATACAGGTTAGTTCCCATTGAACCTCGAAAACTCATTTACAAGAGAGACCTGTTACATAAAACACATGGGCAGATGAGAAAAAGAGAACACGAGGGTGGAGGAAGCCAAAAATAAAATAAAATAATAATGTATCACACCATGTCCTGGCCGGGAAACAGTATAAAAGAAGAAGAAAAAAAAACTTGTAACATAAAGGTGCAACATACAATGACATCATAATACATTTATGCATAGAGGTCAAAGGTGGTGAGTTGTCCATAAACAATCCCGAAAGTTGTGGTAAGATGGTACAGCGTCTGTCAGCATCATGGTTCTGATACGGCCACAGATGTCCTCGGGGGTGTGTGTGTGTCCTTGTTTATGTTATGTTGTGAGGCCCATTTTTCTGAGTTATACCAAATTGTGAGAACCAACTGCTTCTTATGGGGCCTAAAGCCCGGGCCCCAAACAAAGAAGTCCCGTTGGTGGGTTAGGTTTAGGACTAAGGTGTGAATTGAGGATGTGTTAAGTTTAGGGTAAGGTATGCATTGGTAATGGTTAGGTCTAGGGTAAAGGTCAGGGTTAGGCTATAGAAATGAATGAATAATGAATGGAAGTCAATGCAATGGCCCCACAAAGATAGAAAAACAAACCTGTGTGTGTGTGTGTGGGGGGGGGCTTTTAGTTTACGTATCCTCGAGGAGTAATTTGAGAGAAGTTGGCCTGTTGAAGGCCCGCGGGGAGGCCAAACTCAGATAAACAACAATTGTTTGGTCCGCCAGACTCTGTTTTGTGTCTGCCTTCAATGGTGAATCCAAACAGCCAGATCAGTGGACATTCTGCCCGGTCCGTGCTCGATTTAGCATTCTCCAAGATTGAAACCTTCATGCTGGCGAGTTCCAGGAGTCGCGAGTGGCCTACGATTCTCAGAAATGGCGTCCAGCTTGCGGTTGAGCTCGGTAAGCACATGAGTCTGAGCGCTCGAAGCACAAATTAATTCTTCACATAAGGCTGGCAGCTTTACCACAGCCGAAACTGCTAACCAACGTCTTCCTAATTTGTCAATAAATCCACCGATTCCAAAACGCAGAAACCATGTTAGCATAAGTCAAATAATGTACACATCTTCTACGTCCTCCACGGACAGCACAGATAGGCACATCATCTTCCACTCACCCCAGGAATCAATGACATACCCAGCTGCTTGGGTCCGTTCAGGGCATGAGGGCTCTCCAGCACCCCGTCGTCTGGTGGAAAAAAATGCATCAATTGCTTGAGGGACCAGCTGACCAAATCCATAATAATTTTTTATTCAGAAGATGTGTAAAAAGAGGCTCTGAGGTTGACAGGACAAGAGAGCAAAAGAGAGAATGAGAACTCTGAAACATTTGCACAACTGATATTCAGACGTTTAATAAAGCTTGTGTAAAAGTTCTGTTGACGCTCCACAAATTGCATCAGGACGAGTGAAAATGGGTTTAATTAATATATTATAGTGGGTTTAAACCACATTGGGCTGTATTTTCGGTGAAACAGAGTATTTTAAATGTAAGTAAAATACATTTATATAAACTGTGATCACATGTCACTGAATTTCTCAGTTCTAACTCGACTGCGTAGAATTTTTCTGTCTTTTTGATGGTGGTCTTCTACTTTAGGCCACGTGATTCCTCCTGAGAACATCCTGCCTCTCGTCTTGTGCGCCGGCCCGTCTGGTCAGGAACTGGACTTTACTTTTCAAAACAGAGACTCTCCTCGAATGGTAAAAAATTACACAAACTACACCTCAAATTTAAAACATTATTTAGGCTATAAACATGCATAGCTGTGGGAACATGAATCAGAGTGGGTGAGTCTAAATGTGTGAATTTTTATGACTCTAAACAGAAAAATATGAAACCAAACACGTACTTGTTGTATTACCTGAATATAAGCATTAAACAGTTATGCTGTTTATTTTACAGATTAATAAAATTGCAGCTATGCTCTCTGCATCCATCAGGGGGTGCTGCAGCACCCTAAGTACCCCTGCTTCGCATGGCGTTGACATAGCCATAAAGTTGTGTTTTTTTGCCTGCAGTTTAATTGACCGGAGTTTCTTTTACCATAAACATTCATGTTTTATTTTTTCCAACAGATGGATGAAACAGGTCGCATTCTTTCAAACATTTGCAACGTCGTTCCTGGCGGGGTGGTCTGTTTTTTCCCTTCCTATGAATATTCCAAGCGAATGGTTTCTCACTGGGAAGCTGGTGGCATTCTCACCAGACTGGCCAGTAAGAAAAAGGTGCATCAGCCGGAAGTTTATTACAAAAAAGGCTGTGTATAAAAGTCTTACCATTAAGTTTGAAAATAAATGAATTACAAACTCCTCCTTAGATCTTCCAGGAGCCAAAGAAAGCCAGCCAGGTGGAGCAGGTGCTGAGCGAGTTTTCTCGTTGTATCCAGGTAACACTGGCACTTCTAACATGTGACTAGAATAATATGCTGCTACTCCTCCTGCCTCTCACAGTGATTGCTGTACATGGACACCAGTGACCCAACAATGAAGAAGTGGGTAAAGACCAACAGGAACTTGTCTCCTTTCGTTTTAGAGATGTGCCTTAGACAGCAGCGGACTCACTGGAGCTTTATTGTTCTCTGTGGTTGGAGGAAAGATGAGCGAGGGGATCAATTTCTCTGATGACTTGGGCAGGTTTGTGATATTTATTTACACGTACTTAACCAGCTGTTGAATCTTGTTTGTAATATAAAAAAACTACGTTAGCCGTTTTGCACTTCTGTTGACAGGTGTGTGGTGATGGTGGGAATGCCTTATCCCAACATCAAATCCCCAGAGCTGCAGGAAAAAATGTCATATCTGGACAAACACCTGGTCCGACTCTTTTCCAAACATTTAATGATAGTTTTATAAGATCCGTGACAATTAAAAGCAGTGAGAATATTGTTGTCTGTTTCAGCCTCGCGGTCAAGGAAGAAGCCCTGGACAGGCACTGATCGAAAACCTTTGCATGAAGGCTGTCAATCAGTCTATAGGTAAGAAGAATGATGGAAGGATTATTAATGAATTAATAGCCACGTTAACAGATGTTGTCTTTAAAGGAAGAGCCATCCGTCACCGTGGCGACCACTCCTCCATCATCCTCTGCGACAGGCGTTACTCTCGACCTGCGACGCTCTCCAAACTCCCCACTTGGATCAAGGAGCGCACAACAACACACGCCACCTTTGGCCCTGCTTTTGCCGCCTTACGAAAGGTGAGCATCGACTACGTACTCAAGGCTTTGTATTGTTTTCAAAATAAAAGTTTATCATAATTTGTTTGTATATTCTTCTTTCATAGTTCTTCCTGGAAAAGAAGCAGCAGCAACAACAACTGTAGTTTTTATTCCTAAAGATAAAACAAGTAAACAACCAGTTTGGCTGAAGTTGAGAACAGCTACGGTTTCTACCGTTCTAAAGAAAGAAAATCATAAAACATACATTACCCACAGCAAAAGTTACAATATATTAAACAAAGGAGGTGTTTTCAATCTGTTAAATATTTTTATTTACCTTTAATTACATGTTCATACTGAAAAATATAGAATAAAAACTAATAATTCATGGCACAGATTAAAGTTTAAGGACACCAGTTGTACTCGGGTGTGTTTTTCATCCAAATGATTCGTTTTCTCAAGTTTCAAACGTTTAAAGAAGTGCAGATTGTTTTGTAATCGAAATCGGTTCAGTCTTCGCAACTATTAATGTTTTGTATTTAAGTTTGTTGTTAAACTTGTTTCATGAATAGGCCAATAATTTATTTTAACATTTACGTGTCTGCGATGTTTACTTTAGCTTTACTGCTGCATTAGCTTTTGATGAAGCCATAAAGCGCTTGCTTTAGATTGAAAACGACATCTTATTGTGAAATGTAATAAATTTTGTCCAAACAAAAACATATATTAGTGCTGTTCGTCGTTTATCGCATTACGCCTCCCAGTCGTCTTCGTCTGCCATGGAGTGCGGGACTGGAGGTGGTGGGATGACGTCAGACATCCGGGCGAATGCTCCGCTGTTACCAGAAGGCGGCTCACTGGACTCCCCACCTGCCGGGACTTTTCCTGATATACCTGAAGAGAAGACAGAAGACCAACTGAAGTCTCAAACATCAACTTAATTACACTTGTCATGAAAGGACTTCTCACCTTTTCTGCGCATGGCCAGTTTATTGAAGAGATCTGACATAAAGTCTCCACCACTGGATGCGGCTCTGACCGCTGGAAAAACAAAACGGGGAGTTTTATTTAAGTATGCAACAACATCAACTACAGTCCTGGCCTCACTTGAGGTAATGCAGGCAAACAAATATTTCATAAAAGTTTCAGTTATCGAGTACATGATATATTCTGCTAACTGTGAACTCTAAAGTTAATGGTACAATTTTAAAAGATCTTGTGAAATTAGTGCTTGTACATGTGTTGGGTATCAGTCTCAACTACCACCACATTTTAGCTCAATCTGTGAAACTGACTAATTTATAGTCATTCTTTTGTTACTACAGTATAAGGTTAGTTAACTGAAGGTGATCTGTAAATTGGGTGGACAGATGCATTCATTAAAATTAATTGCATGTTTTGATAAATACCCGTATTTTCCGGTGTATAGGTCGCACCTTTTTATGGTTTTTTTCAAGGCCTGCGACCTATACACCAGTGCGACATATGGCTTGTTATCACTTTCGGCGAAACAAACTTTAATCCAGCTCATTTCACAATTACGTTCATTTATTAAGGAAAAGTTCAGCTCAGACACATATTTGCTATAATCTTTATCAAACAATTAATTGGTGATAATTGGACAATGCGACCTATCTAGGGATTTTTCCAATCTATTGGTGATAATTGGACAATGCGACCTATACACCAGAAAATACGGTACACAAATGCACGAGCTTAACACCATCAACCTTTCGGCAGCAGGTGATGATGGTTTCACCGGTTCACTCCTTTGCACTTTAAAACCAAACTTTTAAGAACAACAAGACTTATCAGTCAGTTGAAAGCAGCTCTCTTGAAAAAGTAAATGTTAGCTGTGATCCCTATTCAATCCCACACCTTGTTCTTGCTCTTTTTGTTTCTTCTTCTCCATCTTGCGATCCTTGACATTGCGCAACTTGCCGATGCCACCGGCGTTGCGGATGGACTCCAGCAGGCTGGCGCGACCGTCCGTTGGCTGAACAACTTCACTGGGAGCGCCGGACACGGGGCCTGCAGATGAAGGAGATAGTCAGTGAAGGAGCATGATTAAATCAAACTCATTACTGTATTTGTCATTCATTCAACCTTGATTTATCCAGGTTAGTCTCACTGAGTCAGGAGGACTCATTTACAAAAGAGACCTGATTTAGACAGGTCTCTCTACATATAAAGTACAGACAACAACAAACTACAGTAAAATGCAATTAAAGTAAAAGTAGTGTTACTGGGGGAGTGGTTAGAGACGGTGGACCTGTGATCGGAAGATCGCCGGTTCAAGCCCCAGTACCGACATTAAAAAATGTGGGTAGAAAAAGATGAAACACCCACACCTGCCTCCACCCTCATTTGCCTCACTCTGGGCCACTGAGCAAGGCCCTTAACGGTTTACATTTTAGCCCTAACTGAGCTTTTGTTTCCTAATTTTTCTGCTAAAACATAGTCATTATTAAAACCACTGACAGGTTATGTGACTCATCCAAAGAGAGGATAATCTTGTTCCTATGAAAACATTAATCAAAACCAAATTTAACCAACTTTTATTAGATCCTGTACTGTAAACCCTGTAACACTAGATTTCATACTGTATTCAGTTTAAAAGACATAATTTGCTCAGGTTTTATTTACTGTTTAGACACACGTGCATAAAGTTTGCATAAAAAGTGAGAATATAGACGAGTAAGGACTGCACAATAATTTTAATTAGGTCCACAATTGAAAACTTTATAAAATAAATCAATCTGTGTTCAACACAGATATTAAGACAAACCCTGGAATTGGCTATGTAGACATTATATCCTGGCATATATCAAACTATCTCAAGAAAATATAAAAAAATTGTGAAATTGGTGTTACAGTAGTCCCTCGTTTATCGTGGGGATTGTGTTCCATACCACCCCACCCCCATCCAATAAATGA
>JBBPBX010045315.1:0-12573 GCA_038048925.1 Garcialebias charrua
AAGAGTTAATTTTGCCTTAGACAAGAGAATTAAGCCTTGACTGATTTATTGTTATTACTTGTTTATTATTGTTGATTTTTTGTTTGATTATTTTTGTAATAAAACATAAGACAACTTTATTCGGATGATTATTCATTTGTTCTGGTATAGAACTCCCTGTAATAACATATTCACCCTTTACTAATCAGAATCAGTCACTGAAGTACTTTGTAGAATATATTGATTAAGTTGTTGTTGGTCAGTAAACTGACCAGTGGGTGCCAAACTTTAATGAATGAAAAATAAATAAAACAAATGTAGTGGGGCTGAGATGGAAAAGGTGTCATCCTTCTTCCTCCATCTCACCCTTCGTTATGGCTACAAGCTTCTACCTCATGAACCCCTAGTCTGAATTATCACTGTGAAAACAAATCACTGTAATACCATTTGGTTATGTGCTGCTGATCTCATGCTGCTGATCTATTTCATGTTGCTGTGTTCACTCGTCCTCATCTGCTCACACAGACTCATGTTCGTGCTGCTGTTGTTTGGCGCATTGTTTCGTACTAGTAGTGCTTAGTGTATTTTTAGTTTAGTGTATTTCTTATTTCATGTCTCGGATCTTTTTTACTGTTTTTCTTTACAATTTGTATTTTTGTTGGATGTAACTGGGACCCTGTCCATAGTTTCGTTCCACCTTATGTACCACATGTGATGTGAATGACACACATTGACGTTGAGAACAGAAAGAGCAAATGATCCTTCATAGCATCCTCAGTAAAATGCTTTATTAATAAAAGGTTGGACATAAAAAACAATCGGCAAGAGAAAGAAGCCGTCTCTTGCGCCTTTGTCTGTATCGTTGCTCAAGAGGAAATGAACGTCAAACACGTTTCAATCATCTGGTTCAGGCCGACAAACAGAAGAGTAACGTGGTCAGAATGTGGTCGTATAACCTGCTAAATGTCTGTTCATAAAAAGAAGTGATTGCAAACTGAGAACAAAACCAGTCACCATGGCCACAGAACAGAAAAACAGTTTTCATGACAGTGACTAATTACAATCTTTATTCTCATGAAAATAAAAGTATGATTAGATCATTTGTCAGATTTATAGGTTGGGTCTTCAGACCATTTTTATCTTCAAAACTTAAAAAAATAATAATAATCTTAAGCTATAGTAAAATATTTTGAATGAATTGTGCTTACAGGTGTCTTTACTTTAAAGAAGTGGTTTTCAAATGGCGGCGCGCAGCACCAGTGTTACAGTCAGAAGTGGGCAAGTGACCACCACAGTTTTCTTTTAGGTCCTAAGAACACTGTAGACAGAACTAATGTTTAAACATTGGAACTTATTTTGAGTTACACAAACGGGTTTTTAATGGAAATAAGATGAATGAACCGCATGCTGTGTAGTGAGGACAGTGAGGTCACTTCCTGTTGTTCAGCCGACCTGTGACCTGGATGGAAGTGATGACAAACAGAAAAGGAAGTTTCTCTTTTTCAAGAAGGAAACGATTGCCGGCGGGAGGAGGTGTCACCGAGGTCAAACAAGGGACGAATGGTCACACTGATAATAGTCGAGGAGGGTCAATCTGTGCAGGACATCTGATGATTTGTCTTTAGAAAATGTCAAAACACTGTTGACGCACAATGTGAGCCCACGTTTCAGCGTGGACAAACTGAGATTTGAAAAAAAAAATAAAAACGCTGATTCAAAACAAAGACAGATTCAGGTGATATGTTGCTGCTAGAATTACAATGAAAATAGATACTGTATACATATATATAAAAAAAAAAAAACTGTCTTAAATCTGAGCAGACGAATTAGAAAAAGATCTAGTTGAAATCTAAAAAAGTTAATTCCGGTCCTCTGGTCCATAGGGCCTTTTCAGCTTTTTCTACCTGGATTATTGAGCAGTCATCAGGATATCTAGTTGAAACATTACACCACAGTAATATCTGTAAAATATGTAAGTTTTCCCAGTTTGGCATCTGCATTTGGTAACAGGCCAAAGTGACATAGACCATGCAGATTAATGAAGTATTTTAATTCCACAGCAGAGAAAGCTCTGTAAGTAGGTCTAGGGGAGAGAAAATAAATCTGTATTGATATCAGTTCTTGACCAAATGAGATTTAACATATTGGATATTGGCCAATTATCCAATATTGTGCATAAGCTTCAAACACTTGATAAATGAGATCAGCCCTCATTTTATAAAAAGGCTGTTTATACAGGTATTTCTGCAACATACACGTTTGTGTTTTGCGTAGACTGAACTTTTTTTTTTTTCTTTTTAAAGATAATACAGAGAAAATTGACCCATTGAAGTCAATAATGCTGGGATAATGTAAACATTTATAAACTGAAATTGTTGGGTTTCTGTGCACAAATTGGACTTTATTATTATAGATATAAAAATGGTTGCACATATTGTTTTACTTCTAGTTGTGATTAATCAGAAGCTGATGGTGTAGTTTGTTGTTAGGGGTTCTGCTGGATTGTTGAAAATAAAAGAGGTCAAGGCCAAAAGAGCAATCTGTAGACTAAATGTCACAAAAATAACTTCTTTTTTACTAAGAGAAGATAAAATAACTGGGCTAATCTTTGGATGTATTTATTTGATTACAGTTAAAAATCACATTTTATTTGAGTCTTGTTGAGCCACAGTGGGGTCTGTGAATGTAAGTAAGTAAGTAAACTTTATTTATATAGCACCTTTCACAGATATAAAATCACAAAGTGCTTTACAAAAGAAATACACATAATAAAATCATACTGAAATTATACTAAAATTATACACTCTTAAAACATGCTATACAAAAAGGTTACACATGATAAACTCTAAAATCAATAAGTACAATTAACCATAAGCCTGTTTGAAAAGATGGAGCTCCTTCTCTTAAATGCATCAGTCGACTCGGAGCCGTGCATTGTTAGAGGGAGAGCGTTCCAGAGCCTCGGTGCCACCACCTGAAATGCTCTATCACCACGGGTTTTAAAATGGCTTCTAGGGACCGACAGCAGTAGCTGATTAGAAGACCTCAGAGTTCTAGACTGACAGAGTGGCTTCAAAAGTTAAAAATATATTTGGGAGTCTCACCGTGGAGTGCTTTAAAAGTTAAAACCAGAATTTTAAAATGAACCCTAAAATGTATCGGAAGCCAGTGGAGAGAGTACAGAACAGGAGTTATATGATCTGTTCTGCGGGTTCCAGTCAAAAGTCGTATTCCTCGTAGGGGTGCATAGCATGAAAAGTATCACTGCCTTAAATAAATAAAACATTAGTTGCAAAAATCATGTCTATATAAAGATGCATGCTAATTAGTCACATACAGTATTCATGTACTGTAAATAAATATCACTCTCTTGTTGAGAGTTCGTAAATTTGAACATATTACACCCATTCTCCATAACCTCCATTGGCTTCCTGTCACCTACAGAATTCAGTACAAAACTGCTCTCATTACACATCAATGCTTGCACGGAACTTCACCTGACTATCTAAAGGACATTCTTGCACCATATTCATCCACCCGGTCTCTACGATCACAGAACAGTAATCTCCTTCACATTCCGAGAACCAAATTAAGGACCATGGGAGACCGGGCTTTCAGTGTGGCTGCCCCCCGCCTGTGGAACTCTCTTCCTGACTGTCTGAGAGCCCCACAGTCTGTGGTTGACTTTAAGAGCGACTTGAAGACCTTTCTTTTCGACCGAGCATACTCTACCTCCTCATGATTCTACTTTTGATCTTAGCTGATATTGTTATTGATTTTAATTGTTTTATTATTTGTTTTATTGACATTTAATTCTGTTGCTCCTTGTAGCACTTTGAGATTTTCATTAATGAAAAGTGCGTTATAAATTGAATTCATTATTATTATTATTATTATCACTGACATTTGTCCCAAAGGCATCTGAAATGTGGTTTGTGACCTTGACATCTTCAATGATGGTCAAGAACACAAGGAAATGAGAAGATAAGGTAAAAATTATTGTTCATTTTTACCTCTGGGATACAGTCTTCATGGGTGACCACCCGTACAATATCATCCAGGGGTAACAAGGAGTTGCACTTGATCTCGGTGTAGACGTTCTTGCCCTCCGTGCAGACGGCCAGCAGCTCCACCAGGTGGATGTGATACATGAGAGGACTGTTCTCATCCATGCGGTCCCGCTCTGAACGCATCATCTGGACCAGGGTCTGAAAGGAGGCCCGGTCGTTGTAGAAGACCAGAACATCTTCGACAGAGTTCACCAACTGAGCAGGAGAGAAAAACATCTGGAGAGTTCACCAACTGAGCAGGAGAGAAAAACATCTGGAGTGAGGACTCCATCACTGCTACTCTTCATGACATTCTTCAGAGCCTTGTGTTTCTACCCAAACCTCATGTATAGAACGTGTAGTGACAATACTTCTTGAGTGAAATATATATATTGTATAGTAACAATACATAGTGGTCCTGCTCTGATACCAGAGAGGATTTTAAATGTTTCAGTAGATCCCCATACAAATTAAACAGTGACATGTTACAAAGACATTACTGAAACAAATCTCTTCCGTGTGCTTTAGAGATCCATACACACAAAAATGAGATGATACTTGCACCTCAGCCATAACAACGTCCTGGCACTTTTTGATGAACTTGTTCTCGGCTTTAACAATGGTTTGCAGAAATTTGAGATACTGGACATGTCGACCATGCGTCTCTGTGCAGTGGACAAAGTGCTGAACCACCCGCTCGTTGATCTCACTGCACAGCTGGAAATTATTCATGAAGATGTGCTGCATGGTGATCGCCTCCAGGATCTGCAACAACAAATTAACTTCCTGCTTGGGTGTTTTCTTGGGGAAATGGTGCTCTTTAAATGAGTGCAGCACTCACTCCTGGGTTAAGAAACAAGTTGATGTGTTTATGGAGGAGAGCCTGGTTCGGCTGGTTTCCTGCACAGAAGTTCTGCAGGAATTCATGAGCCAGTTTCATGATCTCCTGCATACGAACATCCTCACCCTGGTGGCAAAGAATACCCTTTTATTTATTACTTATATCAAATAGCTGATGTATTGCATATGTTTCAAAACAATGTCAATCTTTAAAGTTCCTTTATGATTGTGGATGCAGTTCTACCTTCTCGTAGGGGATTTGCAGGAGTTCCAGCACCACGCTGTGAGCTCCCATGTTCCTCAGAAGCCTCTGCTGCTGTTTCTTGCTCTTCTTTCCTGAGCTTCCCTCCTGGACACACAGCTTACTGAGGCGCACGAGGACCTGAACACACAACAAGAGCAGGATTTTAATCTTAAGAAAAACCCACATGAACACAGATCATTAAATATGAACATGTATACCTCTTTTACAACTCTGTAGTTGTAACTGCTGGTGCTCTCTGTCTTCTTGTCCGAACCAAGAGAATCTCCCTAAAAAAACAATGGGCATGCCGTTGCAATAATAATAATAATAATAATAATAATAATAATAATAATAATATCAGTCTTTATTGTTTATATTAGATCAGCTGTGCAACAAATGTTGAGAGTGTACTTTATTTTTGCTGTCAGACTCTGAAGGTCCATCTCCATCCATCACATCCTCCCCCTGCCTCTTGTAAACCCACAGTTCAGACTTCTCCACAATAGAGCGCAGCTGGTCTAGATCGGACTTGATCTGCTTGTAGTTTTCAACATCCTGACTGGTGACCAGCAACTGGACCTAAAATGTTTAAACAGATCATTTTAGTCAAAATATCTTGGAAGTGCAGCCCATAGTGTGAGAAGAAAACTGAAATGATGGGATTTTACTTGTTTAAAGGCCATGAGGACTTCCTGCCTCTGGCTGAAGTGTCTGAAGAGCAGGTGAAGGGCTCCAGACACCAGGGGGGGGTAGTCATGCATCGTCAGGTGCAGCAGGACCCTTAGGAATGTGCGACCACCATGGTCATCCAGATCTAGTGACGTGTTTTCTTCACTTTAATGCAAAAATATAAAAATTGTTTTACAAGAGGCTGCCTGCTTACAGTTACAGCAAGACTCAAAGTTTTGAACTCCACGAGTTACCTTCCACCAAAGATTCCCTCTGCCTGTTCCTCTATGTTCTCAAAGTCAAAATTCCCTAAAGATGAAGCGATACGATGGAAACACATTAAACAACACAGATTTAACTGATGGAACAGAAGAGTAAAGCTTTCAGCTCAGATTTTACACCTGGCATCTGAGCTGTGGGGTTGTTGGTTCCATTCTGACTGGCAGGGCTGTCTCCTTGTGGGTTGTTCTCATCAAACTCCCGTTTAAAGATACAGAGCAGGCAAGAAATCCTGTAGTCCAGTCGTACATTCAGAATGAACTGTAGGAATAAATGTGAATTAAATGTTACGGCACAGACTCTGACTTTGGCTTCAAGAGGTTTTTTTACATCCCACCTGCAGTATCTCAATGATTTTGAGCTTTGTGTCCATGACCATGATGTCCTCTCTCTCTGGTTCAGTCTGTGTCTTCACCACGTCTCCCTCAGGCTGATGAGTTGGTGTGGAGGGAAGCAAACCCCCTCCTCGTAGCACTACCTGTGTCATCAGCTCCCCCACTCCATGAATGGACTTCATCACGTTACTGCCAGCTGCAGCGCACATGCAAAGAGACAGCAACGTCCAAAAGGAAGAGACGAGGAAGAGACGAGGAAGAGACGAGGAAGAGACGAGGAAGAGACGAGGAAGAGACGAGGAAGAGACGAGGAAGAGACGAGGAAGAGACGAGGAAGAGACGAGGAAGAGACGAGGAAGAGACGAGGAAGAGACGAGGAAGAGACGAGGAAGAGACGAGGAAGAGACGAGGAAGAGACGAGGAAGAGACGAGGAAGAGACGAGGAAGAGACGAGGAAGAGACGAGGAAGAGACGAGGAAGAGACGAGGAAGAGACGAGGAAGAGACGAGGAAGAGACGAGGAAGAGACGAGGAAGAGACGAGGAAGAGACGAGGAAGAGACGAGGAAGAGACGAGGAAGAGACGAGGAAGAGACGAGGAAGAGACGAGGAAGAGACGAGGAAGAGACGAGGAAGAGACGAGGAAGAGACGAGGAAGAGACGAGGAAGAGACGAGGAAGAGACGAGGAAGAGACGAGGAAGAGACGAGGAAGAGACGAGGAAGAGACGAGGAAGAGACGAGGAAGAGACGAGGAAGAGACGAGGAAGAGACGAGGAAGAGACGAGGAAGAGACGAGGAAGAGACGAGGAAGAGACGAGGAAGAGACGAGGAAGAGACGAGGAAGAGACGAGGAAGAGACGAGGAAGAGACGAGGAAGAGACGAGGAAGAGACGAGGAAGAGACGAGGAAGAGACGAGGAAGAGACGAGGAAGAGACGAGGAAGAGACGAGGAAGAGACGAGGAAGAGACGAGGAAGAGACGAGGAAGAGACGAGGAAGAGACGAGGAAGAGACGAGGAAGAGACGAGGAAGAGACGAGGAAGAGACGAGGAAGAGACGAGGAAGAGACGAGGAAGAGACGAGGAAGAGACGAGGAAGAGACGAGGAATACACAGGTCAAACTTGATTTTTGTTTCCCCCCCTTGCAAGAGAAATATTTCTGAAGAAGTCAGTGAAGCTGTCGTTGACCTTTGTTGTCGTCCCCCTTCTCCATTTTGTTGACGGGGTAAACAGTGCTGACATGTACACAGTCTAAAATGTTCAGTAAGATTTTTGTCAAGCGCAGCAAGTCACTGAAGTTGTAGAAACCAAAGTATATGAGGTTTCTTGCCAGGTTGACCACCTACAAACAATGAAATCAAAGAAAATAAAATTAATGGTATATAATTTATGATCCAAGTTGTTGTCTGTCCATGAAGCACACACAGAGGAACTACCTCAAAGGTCAGTTTGTTTTTCTCCTGGTCAGAGAAGGGAATATTCTGAGACACCACTTCTCTCAGGTAGTTTTCCACAAAATCCATGGTGAGGCTGAAGCGCTCCTTGATCTCATCTCGAGTCGTTGCATCATTGTCATAGCTGTAGAGTTGAGAATTTCATCAATGAGGCAATAAGACGTTCTTGAAATGATAAATAAAGCTCATTAAAAGTACCCATGAGATTTACTCACTCATCAATTGCGATTTTCGAGGGAATCTCAGACCACAGGCGAGCGTACTTGACAGGTGTGACCTGCTCCTGAGGGTCACGGTCCACGTGCATGTGCAGCATGAGACGACAGAAAGATGCCCGCAGGTCATAGGGCAGGTCCTCGTCAGACATGCAGTGCAGGATCAAATCCACGTCTAGTTGACCAGAGATCTTGTTGATGGCCAGGTACTGACGATCCAGACACATCCGTGCAAAGAGATTCAGCTGGCACCTGCAAGAGAATACACGAGGAGGAAATCATTAACCATTTCGAGTTCTTTCAGGCGGTGTACTGATGTCCCCCATCCCCCTCAGGGATTTGAACTGTGAATAGTGAAAGTTTCCTTTTGAAAACTGGATTGCGATGTCAAATCCAAAATGGCCGCCACCATGTATATGTAAACCTTGTGAGCTGGAGAACTTTTAAAATATGCAGTGTGCCAACTTCGTTTTTGATGTGTGGCTTCATATACCATACCATACCATACCATTTTATTTATAAAGCACTTTAAACAGGAACAAGTCCACACCAAAGTGCTGGACAAACAAACACGCAACAGGCAACACAGACAATGAAGTACAACACGAAAAACATTGCAGATCATAAATAAAACGATCCAATACAAATCAGCTGGCATTGAAAGCAATGGAGTAGTAGTGAGTTTTTAACCGGGATTTGAAAACCGAGAGGGAGGGGGCCTGTTTGATGAGCAGCGGTAACTCGTTCCAGAGTCTTGGGCCTGCTACAGAGAACGCCCTGTCACCCCTGCGCTTAAGGCGAGTTTCTGGAACTATTAAGAGTACCTGATCCTCTGACCTCAAAGCACGTGGAGGGACATATGGGTGTATCAGATCCGAGAGATAGGCGGGGGCGAGACTGTTCAGCGATTTGTAGACATACATGAGAATTTTGAATTGGATTCGAAGATGAACCGGTAGCCAGTGAAGGGAGGCCAAGACTGGTGTAATGTGCTCTCTTTTGCGTGTGCTGGTTAAAAATCGGGCAGCTGCGTTCTGAACCAGTTGTAATCGTGCAATGGTGGCTTGACTGACGCCAAACAGAAGTGAATTGCAGTAATCAAGCCTAGATGTAATGAATGCGTGAATCACTGTCTCCAGGTGCTTTTTGGATAATATGGGCTTCAGCTTAGACAGACGCCTCAGCTGGAAAAAACAGGATTTGACGATCATGTTTACATGACTGTTGAGTTTCATGGAAGGATCCATTATCACTCCCAGATTTGTGACTTTTTGTTTTTCGGACAGGGGTAGAGCAGAAAGGTCAATGCAGTGGTTTGAGGTTGTGTCATTGGGAAGGAACAATATGGCTTCAGACTTCTTATCATTGAAGCTTAAGAAATTTAAAGCCATCCAGTCCCTGATGTCAGCCAGGCAGTCGAGCAGAGGTTGAATAGAGCCTGTACCATTTTGTCTTAGGGGGAAGTAAATTTGACAGTCATCAGCGTAGAAGTGGAAAGGTATATTGTGTTTCCGGAAAATAGCACCGAGTGGCAGCAGGTATAAGGAGAACAAGAGAGGACCCAGGATGGACCCCTGCGGAACCCCCCATTTAAGAGCCGCCACTGCAGAAGTAAAATCATTGATGGACACACAAAAAGACCTGTCAGAGAGGTAGGATCTGAACCAGTTTAGGGCTGATCCTGAGATGCCCACCCACTGCTCCAACCTAGCAATGAGGATCTCATGGTCGATGGTGTCAAAAGCGGATGTGAGGTCCAATAGGACAAGCAGCACAGAGTCACCAGTATCTGTGGATAGGAAGATGTCGTTAAAAACCTTCAGTAGGGCAGTCTCAGTGCTGTGGAGGGATTTGAAGCCAGACTGGAATAGCTCGGGGATAGCGTGATCCTCCAGGAAGCACTTTAGTTGGGACTCAACTATTTTCTCTAGAAGTTTAGAAACAAATGGGAGTCTGGAGACAGGCCTGAAATTGGATAATACTGACGGGTCGAGGTTTGGTTTTTTCAGGAGGGGTTGAACAGCAGCATGTTTTAATGATTTTGGCACCACACCCGAGGATAGACTGCTATTTACAATCGAGAGAATGGAGGGACCTAGAGTGTGAAAAACCTCCTTTAGAAGCCGAGGGGGGACCACATCGAAGGGGGAGCCAGATGGTTTCAGGCTGCACATGACCTGCTCTAGAGAGGACAGAGAGACTGGTTCAAAATGGTCAAAAACAGCAACAGATTGAGGTGGGATGGATGGATCGTGAGATGGAGGAGAAATGAGAGCCCTGGTGGTTGCGATTTTATCTAAAAAGAAATGTTGGAAGTTCTCGCACAGCTCAGTCGAGGCTTCCATGGGTGATTGTTCAGTGAGGTGGAGAACAGAGTTTAGGGTGGAGAACAGAACTCGAGGGTTACGAGAGTTTGCAGCAATGATATCAGAGAAGTATTGTGATTTAGCAGTTTTCACTACTTTCTGATATCGGCGCCAGCTCTCTTTTACCATCTCAAAAGAGACATATATGTTCATATAAGCATGAGGCAGGTTCCTTTTGAAAACTGTGTTGCCAAGTAGAAATCCAAGATGGCCACTACCAAATAGACATGTAAACCAACCACCACTTTCATTTCAGAAAACTTTGCTTTTTAGTTTTTATATTGTTTAAAAGTGTAGATGCCTAAAATGATTGGGGTGGCCAGTGGGGTGGCTGAAGATTAATCTATGGTGCAAGGCCACCATTGGACAACCCCTGGCTCCGCCATTGCTCCTGGTAGTGGATAAAATTGCTCCCTTCATTTGCATTACCTCGAACAAGGAAATGAGAAAAAACTACCTCTCTTCCTTTACACAGTAACTTCAATCAATTTGTACATCTTGCACCAAAAACATTCATGTTTACGTACATGTCCTGTTCCATTCCAGTCCAGTAAAACACCCATCTCAAAAATTACAAACATTTAATATTCAAATCCCTGTTGCGCTCCTACCACGTGGCCCCCTGGTGGGGTGTGCCTTTGCCTGCCGGCGGGCTTGGGACCCTCGGTGTTGGGGGTTGGGCGCTTGGGCGTGTGTCAGCTCGGCCTGGTGGCTGCCTGGTGGGGCTCTGGTCCTCTGGTCCTGTCGGGCCTGGGCCTTGGTGCCTAGGCCTGGGGCTACATCGGCGCAGCGGGTTCCGGCGGGGGCCATTGAGTATGTTGCTGTTGACCCTGGGGGGTCATTGGTCGCTGGTGGGGATCTTCCAGTTCTCCCCTATGGTCGGATCTGGGGGGTGGGTGTGTGGTTCGTCCTGTCTGGGTGGCCCTGGGGACTCTGGGCTCAGGGTCTCTCTTGAGGTCTTGGGCTCTGGTCCCCCTTCGTCTGCCTCGGGTCTTGGGGGGCGGATCTCTGATGCTTCACGGTCACTATTGAATGTTCTATTAGAGAAGCCTTATTCACTTATACACACCGCTGCTTTGCCACTCTTTGCAAATGTCAATGCTAGAACCTTCAGTTTATTTTATAGATATACTTTTTATATTTTTTATACTACTATGCAAAAACTCAGGACAGTATTACACTTTTATTATTTCATTTTATGCTTATGTTCATTAAATGTTTAGTGTTTCAGTGTTGGTGTAAATTTTCATACTTTTATACTAAATCAAAAAGGCGTTCAATACAAGATCAACTGGACTTTATTTGTAACAGAAGACGTTTCGCTTCTCATCCGAAAAGCTTTATCAATTCAATGAACCAGACTGTGTGTGCGTGTGGATTTATAACAGGAGTCACGCACCATCATATGTAAATTGCAAGCTGAGGTAACACATACATGTAAATTGACAGATCACACCTTAACAGTAGGGAGTTCCCTTGAAGTCTCTGACAGAAGACACAACAACTGTATGTAAATTGACAAAAAACACCTCACAGCCCAACAACAGAGGCTTCTCAACAAACTTTGTTAGTCTAATTCACAGACAAGACACCTCTGCTCCCATCCGGTGTAAGACGTTTGTGAATCAGCCCCAAAACTGAGTTGTAAGTCTTGGAAAGTTGAAATCTCAGACCTCCTCCTCTGTTAAGAGAAGGTTTTTCTCTCTTAACATACAAAGCTTCCTTAACACCCCTCTCAAACCATCTGTGTTCTCGGTCCAAAATTTGCACATTTTCATCCTCAAATGAGTGTCCCTTGTCCGTGAGGTGAAGGTGAACAGCTGAGTTTTGTCCAGAGGTGGTGGCTCTCCTGTGTTGGGACATTCGTTTGTGAAGAGGCTGCTTCGTTTCTCCAATGTAACGGTCTGAGCAGACCTCGCTGCACTGGACTGCATACACCACACCACTCTGTTTGTGTGTGGGGGTTCTGTCCTTCGGGTGGACCAGCCTCTGTCTGAGAGTTCTGCTGGGTTTGAAATGTACTGGGATGTTGTGTTTGTTGAAAATCCTTCTGAATTTCTCTGAGACTCCAGCAACAATTTATGCGATTTATGCGCACTGTCGGTGGCCCCATCATGTTTACAAATCCAACAAGATGGAAGCTCT
>JBBPBX010045315.1:13414-27080 GCA_038048925.1 Garcialebias charrua
AGGCCTGTTCTGACCTCTGGCGTTTGTTGTACAAAAATAAAAAACACACAAAAAAACCACACAAAAAAACCCCCCACAAAAACAATAATCAATGTTTGTGAGGCTGCGGTGCAGCTGTCACACGCCTGTCAGGCCTCAGTGCAGGCCTGCAGGCTTATCCGCCAATCACCAGCGCCCTCCTCTGGTGCGTCGTGACGTGGAACGTACGGCTGACGTATGAGGAAGGACAGAGGTGTGTTTGGGTGAGCAAGGACTTCATGCTTGGGCTGGACCCAATGGGGCATGGACTACCGTATTTTCCGGTGTATAGGTCGCACCTTTTTATGTTTTTTTCAAGGCCTGCAACCTATACTACAGGTGCGACCTATATATGGCTTGTTATCACTTTCGGCGAAACAAATTTTTAAATCCAGCTCATTTCACAATTACGTTCATTTATTAAAGAAAAGTTCAGCTCAGACACATATTTGCTATAATTTTTATCAAACAAATAATTGTTTTTAAGTGTTAATCTTCTTAAAAGCCTTGCTGTGCGCTCCTGTGGCAGACATTTGCAGCAGAGCTAAACGTAGGTGCGACCTATCTAGGGATTTTTCCAATTCTTTGGCAATAATTGGGTGGTGCGACCTATACACCGGTGCAACCTATACACCAGAAAATACGGTACATCCTGCTACGCCCTTTATCCAATAGGAGCTAAAGGGCGAGCTATACGAAGTATAACGTTGGTTACGTATTGTAACCCCAGATTATACGAGTATAGCGGAGCCCTTTAGCTATGTGGGCCCCATTGGCTCTTGGACGGCTGAATGATAAGCTGTTCGAGGCTGTTCCTTCCGTGTGGTGGACTTATATGCACACGGGGCGGGCCCACACTGTAGGTGGGCGTGGACTAAAAGGTTATTCAGTATGACGCTGTCGCGGGGGAAGATATCCTTCTCTTAACAGAGGAGGAGGTCTGAGATTTCAACTTTCCAAGACTTACAACTCAGTTTTGGGGCTGATTCACAAACGTCTTACACCGGATGGGAGCAGAGGTGTCTTGTCTGTGAATTAGACTAACAAAGTTTGTTGAGAAGCCTCTGTTGTTGGGCTGTGAGGTGTTTTTTGTCAATTTACATACAGTTGTTGTGTTTTCTGTCAGAGACTTCAAGGGAACTCCCTACTGTTAAGGTGTGATCTGTCAATTTACATGTATGTGTTACCTCAGCTTGCAATTTACATATGATGGTGCGTGACTCCTGTTATAAATCCACACGCACACACAGTCTGGTTCATTGAATTGATAAAGCTTTTCGGATGAGAAGCGAAAAATCTTCTGTTACAAATAAAGTCCAGTTGATCTTGAATTGAACGCCTTTTTGATTTATCATGTCCTGGACGACTGAGAATCTTCACCAGCATATTACTTTTATACTACTATGCAAAAACTCAAGACAGTGTTACATTTTTACTATTTTATGCTTATGTTTATTAAATGTTTTAGTGTTTAGTGTTTAGATGGTTACTGTTGCACCGAGGGACTGAGAGAAACGCAATTTCAATCCTGTGTATGTCCTGTACATATTGCAATTCTGACAATAAAGTTGACTTTGACTTATGCATGCTCACAACCACACACTAATAGATGCAGGGATGTATATGTAGATATCATATGTAGATATGTAGATGGGTATGTGACTGCATATGAATGTATATGTATGTATATATATATATATATATAATTGTAGGTATAGGTATATATATATTTATAGAAATCTACAGCAAAGTCATGAATGTTATGAGTCTTTTATGCATGCGTTTTGTTGCTGTGTTCTGTCATGTGCTTTGCAGGTTTGCAGACGGTGGTCGGATGCGTTTGCCTTGTGCTCTAGTTTGTGGATCATCGTTTTGTAGTCTTACTTTCTGTCTTTCTATCAAAAAAAAATTCATAATGGTGGGAAGAGGATGGCTGTAAGGTGAGAAGGGAGGCCATCTATAAAGGGAATTTAAAAAAATAATTCAAATCCCTCAGCGACGGAGGCAATTACAGCATACTGCTTGTTAAAATAACATATTATTACAGATTAATGATGAGTTCCTGTAGCACAATCCTACAAGACTTTCTGTGAACATGTTCATTAGTAACAGGAGTGTGTTACCTGTAATAGCTGACCACCTCTTGATCCTCCTTCTGACCCTCCTTTGCATCCTGTGCCAGCTCCCTGATGCTCTTACTGCGGATCTCCTTACAGTTGTCTTTCCAGAACAACCACACCTCTTCTTCATCTTCTGCCTCTACAGGGGGCTCCCCATTTGCTGCCCCCTCAATCTCAAACCTCGACAGGACCAATCTGGTAAACAGCACATACAATAATAATAAATAAATAAAAATAAAAATGTGTGCTCGTGTCAAGTTAGTAAAATTTGTAATGTACTAAAACAAGTAGCTCACTTGGTTTCGATGAGGATGTCAGCATTGCTCGAGTCCAACACGGCATTGCAGATGAGCTCCTGTGTCACTGGGATGGATTTATTCATGGACACACACAGATCCGACAGGTAGTCCAGAAACCTGTACACGGATCAAGAAAGAAAAATGGTTTTCATTTGTACGGGTGTGCAGGTAAATCAGTGGGCCACCTCACACAAGCTGTTGACTCCAACACACTCTCTGTGCCCACAAAACCCGTCAGGAAGGACTGTGGCTAATTTGGAAAATGTTTTTCAGTGTAAAGGAAATAATGACACCGCTACACTCAGTACTCACCAAAATAAATAAATTATAATAATAAAAAAGGTTATTCTACTATCTTCCGCATCAATGAGATGCTGCCCTGTGCACAAAGCAAGCTCCATACATGTTGATCCAAACACGCATGATCACATGATGCCACAGGCGCAGCTCTCTCAAACCATGTCACGATGCAGCTTCAAGCTAGAAAATCATGCCAGTCCAACCTGTCACCACAAATGTCACTCTTGTGCTAGGTTATAATAATAATAATAATAATAATAATAATGAATTCAATTTATAACGCACTTTCCATTAATGAAAATCTCAAAGTGCTACAAGGAGCAACAGAATTAAATGTCAATAAAACAAGTAAAATCAATAACAATATCAGCTAAGATCAAAAGTAGAATCATGAGGAGGTAGAGTATGCTTGGTCGAAAAGAAAGGTCTTCAAGCCGCTCTTAAAGTCAACCACAGACTGTGGGGCTCTTAGACAGTCAGGAAGAGAGTTCCACAGGTGGGGGGCAGCCACACTGAAAGCCCGGTCTCCCATGGTCCTTAACTTGGTTCTCGGAATGTGAAGGAGATTACTGTTCCGTGACCGCAGCGACCGGGTGGATGAGTATGGAATAAGAATATCCTAGGTTATGAACATAAAAACATTTTAGAAACATCTAACCAGACTAGATGGATACCCTCGTACATCAAGCTGAACATGACGCGGCTTCACTCTGCTGCTACTGCAGCAACAAGACATTCTTCTCAAACTTCTCCAGTCTTACCTGCAGGTCTCTTACTTGAAAAACAAAAACACATTTATGACCAAACTGATCAGACATGCTGTAATAATAATTACAAGAACAGCAGGTCCCCTGTCTGAAATATGGATGAACCACGAACAAACTCTTCATCGTGAGGGGGTTGTGAAATGGATGCTGCTTGTATAAAACACATAAAACCACATATTAAAATGTTATTTCAGTTATAAAACCTATTATTTGAATATACAGTATTTGAATTTTAAATTATATTGTGTCATAAGAGCTTAAAGGTCCACTGACATGATCAGTGATGATCATGATTGCTTTAAAAGTGATTTTGAACTTCAAGCCGTGTTTAATCATAGGAAATCCGATTACACACGAACGCACCATCTGTGATGTCACACCGGGCAGAGCTCTGGGCTTGTCACAGTGCGCAGGTATGAGCATCTCGACATGAAGGAAGTCTGATACAGCATCAGACCTAAATTAGATCCTGTTGTTTCTTGTTCCATCACCCAAACTATTTTCTGCTTCCCAAAATGAAGACAAATAGCTCAAATCTTCACATAGATTGATAAATTCATCTGGTTTTAAATTGTCCGCTATTAAAGACACCACAGCCCTCTGCCCAGTGTGACATCACATATGGTGCGTTCGAGTGTAATCGGATTTCCCATGATTAAACACGGCTTGAAGTTCAAAATCACTTTTAAAGCAAAATTAAAGTGATTTATCATTTTGTTTGCAAAAACAAACATATTTAAATGATAAAATATATATATTTTGAGCAATTTTATGAATAGTAAAAAATTAATTTCAGTGGACCTTTAAGATATTCAGTAACAGGGCTAAAGTCTTGATCGCCCAGCTCTAACCACACTGAAGGTTTTGGCTTTGAGGAGCAGCTTGAGACGATGCAGGTGGAGGAGGTTTTCCATGCAGAACCTCAACCACACCCCCAGGTGGAGGAGGTTTTCCATGCAGAACCTCAACCACACCTCCAGGTGGAGGAGGTTTTCCATGCAGAACCTCAACCACACCCCCAGGTGGAGGAGGTTTTCCATGCAGAACCTCAACCACACCCCCAGGTGGAGGAGGTTTTCCATGCAGAACCTCAACCACACCCCCAGGTGGAGGAGGTTTTCCATGCAGAACCTCAACCACACCCCCAGGTGGAGGAGGTTTTCCATGCAGAACCTCAACCACACCTCCAGGTGGAGGAGGTTTTCCATGCAGAACCTCAACCACACCTCCAGGTGGAGGAGGTTTTCCATGCAGAACCTCAACCACACCTCCAGGTGGAGGAGGTTTTCCATGCAGAACCTCAACCACACCCCCAGGTGGAGGAGGTTTTCCATGCAGAACCTCAACCACACCCCCAGGTGGAGGAGGTTTTCCATGCAGAACCTCAACCACACCTCCAGGTGGAGGAGGTTTTCCATGCAGAACCTCAACCACACCCCCAGGTGGAGGAGGTTTTCCATGCAGAACCTCAACCACACCCCCAGGTGGAGGAGGTTTTCCATGCAGAACCTCAACCACACCTCCAGGTGGAGGAGGTTTTCCATGCAGAACCTCAACCACACCTCCAGGTGGAGGAGGTTTTCCATGCAGAACCTCAACCACACCTCCAGGTGGAGGAGGTTTTCCATGCAGAACCTCAACCACACCTCCAGGTGGAGGAGGTTTTCCATGCAGAACCTCAACCACACCTCCAGGTGGAGGAGGTTTTCCATGCAGAACCTCAACCACACCTCCAGGTGGAGGAGGTTTTCCATGCAGAACCTCAACCACACCCCCAGGTGGAGGAGGTTTTCCATGCAGAACCTCAACCACACCCCCAGGTGGAGGAGGTTTTCCATGCAGAACCTCAACCACACCTCCAGGTGGAGGAGGTTTTCCATGCAGAACCTCAACCACACCTCCAGGTGGAGGAGGTTTTCCATGCAGAACCTCAACCACACCCCCAGGTGGAGGAGGTTTTCCATGCAGAACCTCAACCACACCTCCAGGTGGAGGAGGTTTTCCATGCAGAACCTCAACCACACCCCCAGGTGGAGGAGGTTTTCCATGCAGAACCTCAACCACACCTCCAGGTGGAGGAGGTTTTCCATGCAGAACCTCAACCACACCTCCAGGTGGAGGAGGTTTTCCATGCAGAACCTCAACCACACCTCCAGGTGGAGGAGGTTTTCCATGCAGAACCTCAACCACACCCCCAGGTGGAGGAGGTTTTCCATGCAGAACCTCAACCACACCTCCAGGTGGAGGAGGTTTTCCATGCAGAACCTCAACCACACCCCCAGGTGGAGGAGGTTTTCCATGCAGAACCTCAACCACACCCCCAGGTGGAGGAGGTTTTCCATGCAGAACCTCAACCACACCTCCAGGTGGAGGAGGTTTTCCATGCAGAACCTCAACCACACCCCCAGGTGGAGGAGGTTTTCCATGCAGAACCTCAACCACACCCCCAGGTGGAGGAGGTTTTCCATGCAGAACCTCAACCACACCTCCAGGTGGAGGAGGTTTTCCATGCAGAACCTCAACCACACCTCCAGGTGGAGGAGGTTTTCCATGCAGAACCTCAACCACACCCCCAGGTGGAGGAGGTTTTCCATGCAGAACCTCAACCACACCCCCAGGTGGAGGAGGTTTTCCATGCAGAACCTCAACCACACCTCCAGGTGGAGGAGGTTTTCCATGCAGAACCTCAACCACACCCCCAGGTGGAGGAGGTTCTCCATGCAGAACCTCAACCACACCTCCAGGTGGAGGAGGTTTTCCATGCAGAACCTCAACCACACCTCCAGGTGGAGGAGGTTTTCCATGCAGAACCTCAACCACACCTCCAGGTGGAGGAGGTTTTCCATGCAGAACCTCAACCACACCTCCAGGTGGAGGAGGTTTTCCATGCAGAACCTCAACCACACCTCCAGGTGGAGGAGGTTTTCCATGCAGAACCTCAACCACACCCCCAGGTGGAGGAGGTTTTCCATGCAGAACCTCAACCACACCTCCAGGTGGAGGAGGTTTTCCATGCAGAACCTCAACCACACCTCCAGGTGGAGGAGGTTTTCCATGCAGAACCTCAACCACACCTCCAGGTGGAGGAGGTTTTCCATGCAGAACCTCAACCACACCCCCAGGTGGAGGAGGTTTTCCATGCAGAACCTCAACCACACCTCCAGGTGGAGGAGGTTTTCCATGCAGAACCTCAACCACACCTCCAGGTGGAGGAGGTTTTCCATGCAGAACCTCAACCACACCCCCAGGTGGAGGAGGTTTTCCATGCAGAACCTCAACCACACCCCCAGGTGGAGGAGGTTTTCCATGCAGAACCTCAACCACACCTCCAGGTGGAGGAGGTTTTCCATGCAGAACCTCAACCACACCTCCAGGTGGAGGAGGTTTTCCATGCAGAACCTCAACCACACCTCCAGGTGGAGGAGGTTTTCCATGCAGAACCTCAACCACACCTCCAGGTGGAGGAGGTTTTCCATGCAGAACCTCAACCACACCTCCAGGTGGAGGAGGTTTTCCATGCAGAACCTCAACCACACCTCCAGGTGGAGGAGGTTTTCCATGCAGAACCTCAACCACACCTCCAGGTGGAGGAGGTTTTCCATGCAGAACCTCAACCACACCTCCAGGTGGAGGAGGTTTTCCATGCAGAACCTCAACCACACCCCCAGGTGGAGGAGGTTTTCCATGCAGAACCTCAACCACACCCCCAGGTGGAGGAGGTTTTCCATGCAGAACCTCAACCACACCTCCAGGTGGAGGAGGTTTTCCATGCAGAACCTCAACCACACCCCCAGGTGGAGGAGGTTTTCCATGCAGAACCTCAACCACACCTCCAGGTGGAGGAGGTTTTCCATGCAGAACCTCAACCACACCTCCAGGTGGAGGAGGTTTTCCATGCAGAACCTCAACCACACCCCCAGGTGGAGGAGGTTTTCCATGCAGAACCTCAACCACACCTCCAGGTGGAGGAGGTTTTCCATACAGAACCTCAACCACACCCCCAGGTGGAGGAGGTTTTCCATGCAGAACCTCAACCACACCTCCAGGTGGAGGAGGTTTTCCATGCAGAACCTCAACCACACCCCCAGGTGGAGGAGGTTTTCCATGCAGAACCTCAACCACACCTGCAGGTGGAGGAGGTTTTCCATACAGAACCTCAACCACACCCCCAGGTGGAGGAGGTTTTCCATGCAGAACCTCAACCACACCTCCAGGTGGAGGAGGTTTTCCATGCAGAACCTCAACCACACCCCCAGGTGGAGGAGGTTTTCCATGCAGAACCTCAACCACACCTCCAGGTGGAGGAGGTTTTCCATACAGAACCTCAACCACACCCCCAGGTGGAGGAGGTTTTCCATGCAGAACCTCAACCACACCCCCAGGTGGAGGAGGTTTTCCATACAGAACCTCAACCACACCCCCAGGTGGAGGAGGTTTTCCATGCAGAACCTCAACCACACCCCCAGGTGGAGGAGGTTTTCCATGCAGAACCTCAACCACACCTCCAGGTGGAGGAGGTTTTCCATGCAGAACCTCAACCACACCCCCAGGTGGAGGAGGTTTTCCATGCAGAACCTCAACCACACCTCCAGGTGGAGGAGGTTTTCCATGCAGAACCTCAACCACACCTCCAGGTGGAGGAGGTTTTCCATGCAGAACCTCAACCACACCTCCAGGTGGAGGAGGTTTTCCATGCAGAACCTCAACCACACCCCCAGGTGGAGGAGGTTTTCCATGCAGAACCTCAACCACACCTCCAGGTGGAGGAGGTTTTCCATGCAGAACCTCAACCACACCTCCAGGTGGAGGAGGTTTTCCATGCAGAACCTCAACCACACCTCCAGGTGGAGGAGGTTTTCCATGCAGAACCTCAACCACACCCCCAGGTGGAGGAGGTTTTCCATGCAGAACCTCAACCACACCTCCAGGTGGAGGAGGTTTTCCATGCAGAACCTCAACCACACCCCCAGGTGGAGGAGGTTTTCCATGCAGAACCTCAACCACACCCCCAGGTGGAGGAGGTTTTCCATGCAGAACCTCAACCACACCCCCAGGTGGAGGAGGTTTTCCATGCAGAACCTCAACCACACCCCCAGGTGGAGGAGGTTTTCCATGCAGAACCTCAACCACACCCCCAGGTGGAGGAGGTTTTCCATGCAGAACCTCAACCACACCCCCAGGTGGAGGAGGTTTTCCATGCAGAACCTCAACCACACCTCCAGGTGGAGGAGGTTTTCCATGCAGAACCTCAACCACACCTCCAGGTGGAGGAGGTTTTCCATGCAGAACCTCAACCACACCCCCAGGTGGAGGAGGTTTTCCATGCAGAACCTCAACCACACCCCCAGGTGGAGGAGGTTTTCCATGCAGAACCTCAACCACACCTCCAGGTGGAGGAGGTTTTCCATGCAGAACCTCAACCACACCTCCAGGTGGAGGAGGTTTTCCATGCAGAACCTCAACCACACCCCCAGGTGGAGGAGGTTTTCCATGCAGAACCTCAACCACACCTCCAGGTGGAGGAGGTTTTCCATGCAGAACCTCAACCACACCTCCAGGTGGAGGAGGTTTTCCATGCAGAACCTCAACCACACCTCCAGGTGGAGGAGGTTTTCCATGCAGAACCTCAACCACACCTCCAGGTGGAGGAGGTTTTCCATGCAGAACCTCAACCACACCTCCAGGTGGAGGAGGTTTTCCATGCAGAACCTCAACCACACCTCCAGGTGGAGGAGGTTTTCCATGCAGAACCTCAACCACACCCCCAGGTGGAGGAGGTTTTCCATGCAGAACCTCAACCACACCTCCAGGTGGAGGAGGTTTTCCATGCAGAACCTCAACCACACCCCCAGGTGGAGGAGGTTTTCCATGCAGAACCTCAACCACACCTCCAGGTGGAGGAGGTTTTCCATGCAGAACCTCAACCACACCCCCAGGTGGAGGAGGTTTTCCATGCAGAACCTCAACCACACCCCCAGGTGGAGGAGGTTTTCCATGCAGAACCTCAACCACACCCCCAGGTGGAGGAGGTTTTCCATGCAGAACCTCAACCACACCTCCAGGTGGAGGAGGTTTTCCATGCAGAACCTCAACCACACCTCCAGGTGGAGGAGGTTTTCCATGCAGAACCTCAACCACACCCCCAGGTGGAGGAGGTTTTCCATGCAGAACCTCAACCACACCCCCAGGTGGAGGAGGTTCTCCATGCAGAACCTCAACCACACCTCCAGGTGGAGGAGGTTTTCCATGCAGAACCTCAACCACACCTCCAGGTGGAGGAGGTTTTCCATGCAGAACCTCAACCACACCCCCAGGTGGAGGAGGTTTTCCATGCAGAACCTCAACCACACCTCCAGGTGGAGGAGGTTTTCCATGCAGAACCTCAACCACACCCCAGGTGGAGGAGGTTTTCCATGCAGAACCTCAACCACACCTCCAGGTGGAGGAGGTTTTCCATGCAGAACCTCAACCACACCCCCAGGTGGAGGAGGTTTTCCATGCAGAACCTCAACCACACCCCCAGGTGGAGGAGGTTTTCCATGCAGAACCTCAACCACACCCCCAGGTGGAGGAGGTTTTCCATGCAGAACCTCAACCACACCCCCAGGTGGAGGAGGTTTTCCATGCAGAACCTCAACCACACCTCCAGGTGGAGGAGGTTTTCCATGCAGAACCTCAACCACACCCCCAGGTGGAGGAGGTTTTCCATGCAGAACCTCAACCACACCTCCAGGTGGAGGAGGTTTTCCATGCAGAACCTCAACCACACCCCCAGGTGGAGGAGGTTTTCCATGCAGAACCTCAACCACACCTGCAGGTGGAGGAGGTTTTCCATACAGAACCTCAACCACACCCCCAGGTGGAGGAGGTTTTCCATGCAGAACCTCAACCACACCTCCAGGTGGAGGAGGTTTTCCATGCAGAACCTCAACCACACCCCCAGGTGGAGGAGGTTTTCCATGCAGAACCTCAACCACACCCCCAGGTGGAGGAGGTTTTCCATGCAGAACCTCAACCACACCCCCAGGTGGAGGAGGTTTTCCATGCAGAACCTCAACCACACCTCCAGGTGGAGGAGGTTTTCCATACAGAACCTCAACCACACCCCCAGGTGGAGGAGGTTTTCCATGCAGAACCTCAACCACACCCCCAGGTGGAGGAGGTTTTCCATGCAGAACCTCAACCACACCCCCAGGTGGAGGAGGTTTTCCATGCAGAACCTCAACCACACCTCCAGGTGGAGGAGGTTTTCCATGCAGAACCTCAACCACACCTCCAGGTGGAGGAGGTTTTCCATGCAGAACCTCAACCACACCTCCAGGTGGAGGAGGTTTTCCATGCAGAACCTCAACCACACCTCCAGGTGGAGGAGGTTTTCCATGCAGAACCTCAACCACACCTCCAGGTGGAGGAGGTTTTCCATGCAGAACCTCAACCACACCCCCAGGTGGAGGAGGTTTTCCATGCAGAACCTCAACCACACCTCCAGGTGGAGGAGGTTTTCCATGCAGAACCTCAACCACACCTCCAGGTGGAGGAGGTTTTCCATGCAGAACCTCAACCACACCTCCAGGTGGAGGAGGTTTTCCATGCAGAACCTCAACCACACCTCCAGGTGGAGGAGGTTTTCCATGCAGAACCTCAACCACACCCCCAGGTGGAGGAGGTTTTCCATGCAGAACCTCAACCACACCTTCTTCTTTCTTCATCCAGCAGGTGTGATCATAAAGAAAACATGTGCTTTTATTGTGTTAACAAGGCACATGAAAGCTGGCTTGAATGGTGTTGTGTGTAATGGCACGTGAATAGTATAGATTCAACGGAGCAGCTGCAGAGTGAGGGGCGGGGCTTTGTAATAACTTATTTGAAGAGGCGTGGCCACAATGGGGTTGTAGCCTAGGTATGAAGCCAGCATGGCCACTTGAGAGTCTGAAGACCAAGTCACGCCAGTGTGTGGTTGTCCCTACATCATGATATGGTATGTCCCACACTCCATGCCTACATCATGATATGGTATGTCCCACACTCCATGCCTACATCATGATATGGTATGTCCCACACTCCATGCCTACATCATGATATGGTATGTCCCACACTCCATGCCTACATCATGATATGGTATGTCCCACACTCCATGCCTACATCATGATATGGTATGTCCCACACTCCATGCCTACATCATGATATGGTATGTCCCACACTCCATGCCTACATCATGATATGGTATGTCCCACACTCCATGCCTACATCATGATATGGTATGTCCCACACTCCATGCCTACATCATGATATGGTATGTCCCACACTCCATGCCTACATCATGATATGGTATGTCCCACACTCCATGCCTACATCATGATATGGTATGTCCCACACTCCATGCTTCTACCTCGACAATAAACCACCACAACTCGTTACTGAAGTTTGGTGCATTCCCCAAACCACCATGGAATGAGAAGTCAATGATTCTTTTAGATGTGCCTAAAGGACATCCCTGCAAAGACAATCCACGTTCTGCCTGATGTTTTAGTCGTACAGAGGTTATCATTCAATGTGAATGGGGCCTTATACTACATGCAAAAAATGTTTGAGCATTGTTTTTATAACACTTATTTCCAGAGACTAGTGTGTACTTTGTGTATTTCAAACTGTAAAAACCTCTTAAAAAAACAGACCAGAAAGGCTTAAATTTCACCAATAAAAAGGTGCAAGTGCAGACTAACTGTAATCAAGTTTTCACAAATAAAGCCACACACAAGAAGTTTTACGTCTTCATAGATTTAACTATACAGTATTTACACAGATTTACGTCTTGACACAGCGACACCCTCTTCCTGTGCCTACCTGGGCTCCCGGTTCTTCCTCACTAGAGTAACAAACGTGTCTATCTCAGCAGCAGTGATGTGTTTTTCTAGCAACTTCCTGTTGTTGTGGAGAAGAGCCGTTATTGTGTCTTCGGCCAGCACATCATAGCCGATCTGTTTCTGCATGAAACGGAACTGCTTGGCTATATACTCCTGTGGAAAGGTACAAAAGATAAATGATTACTGTGGAAGGAGCGACTGCACGGTTAAAGGAGAGAGTGGTGCAGCCCACCTGGTTCTTCCTGTAATCCTGCTGGGAATGGCGAAGGACTCGGTAGCAAAGCCTACAGATATGTCTGAATGGTGCGTGGCGCTGATCGCCAAGCTCCTCCAGTCGCAGCATGGGACCATCCCCGCTGTCGGTGAAAGGGGCTTGGAGAAGTTTGAAAATCTGTAAAGACATAAAAAGTCATTTGAACAGCTTTGGTAAAACAGACATTTGACGTGTGGCCTCAATCAATCTCTAAGATTTCAGGCTTACCTGTTTAAGAATATTCTGCTCCCTCATGAGTTTCTGTCTTTCTCTGTTGGGTTTGTTAACCATGATCTCTAAAACGTCCTGCCCACTGTTGGGAATGTCTACCACAAAGAAAACCAAATCTTCCAGGAGCTTTGTCACGAACCTGGAATGCATACATATCAGGCACACATTTTAAACAACTTGTTGGAAAATTCGCTCATTCTCAATCAGTTCATCTGGACAGTTTCTTTTTAGTAGAAACGTTTCACCCTCACTCCAGAGGGCTTCGTCAGTCAGAGTAGTCCAAAGCAAACTGAAGCTACCCCACCAAGTAAACAACTTAAGACGAAGCCCTCTGGAGTGAGGGTGAAACGTTTCTACTAAAAAGAAACTGTCCAGATGAACTGATTGAGAATGAGCGGATTTGATACCTGGACTATTGAGAATGAACTTTCTTGTTGGAAAATTATTTCTGTGAAACTTTTATTCCGTATCTATGAAATATTTACAAACAAATGTGTAATATTAGACAGTTTTATGCAGAAATACTACAGTAGATATGTAGGCACTCTTGTTTATTTCCAAGCATACCTCCGTTCATTTTGTGTAATGGTTCCCTTTTCTAGTTTGCCAGCAATAGAAGCTAGCACTTTACTTGCATCATTGGCAAAGTCTAAATCTCGCACTTCTGAAGGAGGCACTGGGACTATAGCAAATGCTTCCTTGTCTTCTTTTACAGCTGATGTTCCAATCTGGAAAACAAAATACCAACTTACAAAGATGTGAACATTTGTTTAGTCATTTGAGTGATTTGTATAATACAATAAGCTGCTCACCT
>JBBPBX010045316.1:10498-27079 GCA_038048925.1 Garcialebias charrua
TATATATACAGTATATATATACATACTGTATATATATACTGTATATATACAGTATTAGGGATGGGGCCGATCCAATCCAGTTTCGGTATCGGCCTCCGATACCAGCATAATTTACGTATCAGATTTTCTGATCCAACCTGCCAATGATCAACAGATACAACTATACATTGAATATAAATTCAATGTATAGTTTATATCTGTATCCGTTGATCAAAGCCAACAAGAATTACAATTCATAGTGCCACAATCAAAAATGAAACTTAAAACGGGGATTGGACTGTGTTGAGTACCCAAAATGCTTAGTGGTATGTTAGTGTTCTGGGTTGCACCATGAGTGAGATGGACGTCTGTGATATAGACCTGCCTCTTGTGTGCTATTAAAGTTTGGGTGTTTTTTGTTGTGAGGCTCAGAATATCTACATTGGGTTTAACTCACACAATGTTAAGACAGAAGTCACAGAATATGGTGTAACACACGTGCTCTCTGTTCAGAAAATTCAGATTATTTTAGGTGACTGAAATAATATGTTCCCCCATTGTAACAGTTAAGGACTTTTGGGAAAAAAAACGTGTGCACATGTTATTGTGGGGTTGGGGGCAGTCCATTTCAGATAACTAATAATACCAGGTAACTTTGGCAAATAAAGCGCAAATGTTTCCAAATTGTCAAGGATAGTTGTGTGTGATGATTGAACCTAAATCTCAAGATGCTTGAATAATTCCTGCTGTATGTGGACAAAAACATTACAGAGTTTGAATTTTAAGGCTGAAATATTATGTTCCACGTACTTTGTACTTTGTTATTTCTAAAATCATTTTTTCTCTCAAATAATGGAAAAAAACATACATTAACCACCAAAAAATAGCAGCTAGAAATAATTTTTCTCCAGTCATATTTTTAATTTGAACGAGATTTAGCCTACCAGAAAGCCTACACTTATCTTTGCAGGAAGTTTTCTTGTTCTGCTATCAGCTAGCTTCCATCCTTCAATATTAGTAATAAACAGTGGTGGGCCACCGACCGCTTGGTAGCGCTATTGCGCTAATCCGCTTATAGCGTAGCTAAATAATCTGTTAGCTTTACAGCGGATTGACTAAGTTTTATAATTCATAAGCGGATTTGTGCTATTTTTATTTAAAATGCAGTACCGCTAATAACTAATTATCTATCAGTAAAAACGAAATAACGTATTTACGAGCAGCGCCGGATGTGGTCCGTGACAAAAAAGCGTCCCCCTCAGTCTCTTGGTGTGTGCTCTCTCTATAGCAGTTAGCAGCCAGTGTGTTACTCTGGAGCCTTATTGCTTGTTTTCGAAGAGTCAGACGAAGACTTTTTAACATGGAGGGTGAACTTATGGATGTTTCTCAGGGCCTACGCGACGCGTCTGGATTTAAAAATAGAATTTCGCCACATTAGCACTCTTCAAAATGGCGTCCGCGACGGCCAAAGAAGCCAGGATTTTACAACAAAACACGGTAAAACAATTATTTCTTTGCTGAGAAAAAATATATTTCATAGCTGACGTTATAGCACAAGTTTTTCTGAGCTTGAGAGTTTCACGAAATGGTCAAATCTGCTGGATTTAAAAAAAGTAGTTCACCATTAGGACTCTTCAAAATGGCGTCCGCGACGGCCACAGAAATTAAGAACATAAAATAGACAGGGCAGCAAACTTACATACTCAGGGAATCACAAGGAACTCAGGAGACAGAGGCAACAGGAGACAATGCCAGGACAATGATAAACACAGAGATACAGACTTATTTTTGATTTGATTTGATGTTCATTCATTCATTTTAAAAGAACAATACAAAACAGTTTCATCAGATACAAGGATGAATAGACTTTTAGCTGAATGGATGGACAGTTAGCTGAATGGATGGATGAATAGACAGTTAGCTGGATGGCTGGATGGATGATCTTTAACAAGTTCTAAAATCATTAAAATTTAACCTCAGCTTGTGCCTCTGACCCAACAGAACCTCCTTCAGCAGCAGAACCCTCTGTGGTTCTCTGCAGGACTTCATCAGTCTCTCTCCTGGTTCTGGAGGAGTTCTGACCCACTCTTCTTTCCATTGTTGCTTCAGTTCTTTGAGGTTTCTGCTCAGCTCTCTGAAGGTTTCAGGTTCAGGTTCTGGACTCTGACTGGGCCGTTGATTTGATTTGATGTTTATTCATTCATTTTAAAAGAACAATACAAAACAGTTTCATCAGATACAAGAATACAAGTAGGATAAAATGAAAGGAGCAGAAAGAAGATGAAATCTTATTATATCTGCCCCTTATTTATTTCACAGTTTGTTCAACCAATGATAACCTTCAAACTACATCACAAAATGAATAACTCTACTTAATTTTTCTAACTGTAATACACAAACACACTAAGCTACATCATATATAGTTTTTGAGCAAGTCCTTTTTGACCTTTTTCTTAAATGTATACATTGGGCAGCACGGTGGCACAACTGGTAGAGCTGCTGCCTCTCAGCGAGAAGGTTGCCGGTTCAAATCCCGGTCCGGGGCCTTTCTGGGTGGAGTTTGCATGTTCTCCCCGTGCATGCGTGGGTTTCCTCCGGGTACTCCGGTTTCCTCCCACAGACCAAAAAACATGCTTGTTAGGCTGATTGGTGACTCTAAATTGACCCTAGGTGTGAGTGTGAGAGTGGATGGTTGTTTGGTGTGAGTGAGACAGGTCCCTCTTGTAAATGAGTCCCCGTGACTCAACGAGGCTAGCCTGTATAAATAAAGGTTGAATGAATGAATTGATTTTGCATTTTTAACATCACTCTCCAGAACATTCCACAATCCAACTCCCTGAATTGAGGTAGACCGTCCCTTTAAGCTGGTTCTGAATTGTGGTTTGATGAATATCTGTCCCTTTAAGATTGTAATAACTTTGTCTAAATTTCTTTGGATATTTAAAGGTAATGTGTTATTATGAGCCCTATACATAACTGATAAAATACTATATTCTACCAATTCCTGGAATTTCAATAAATTTAGCTGAAGAAACAAGGTGTTTGATGGGTGACTGAAATGTTTTCTGGTGATTACTCTTACAGCTCTCTTTTGTAAAATAAAAACAGGCTTTGTAATTGTTTTGCACGCTTTTCCCCAAACCTCAATACAATAGATTAAATGTGGAACAATGATTGTGTTATACAACATATACAGAGCTTTATCAATTAAAAAATCCCTGACTTTATATACAGGTACATGAACACACAGCATGACAATCACAAACACCTGGACAACAAAATGGAGGAGATAAGCAAGACAATTAACAGAGAGACCAGGGAGTGTAGGGATGGGGACCCACCACCTGAGAGCAACATGCTTACAACTGTTATCTTGAAGTTCTAGGGTGTAGAGAGCCACAGAAACGGTTATGGTAGGCCGGATTTGGCCCACGGGCCTTGAGTTTGACACATGCGATCTAGTGGTACTAAAAGTAACAAAAGAAGAAAAAAAAACAGCCAAATATGTCTGCAGTTTAGCTAACAGACTTTGGAATGGGTACATTTTGTCCTTGTCAAACCTGTTGAAGAGAACCAAACTAAATACTCTGAAACTCAAACAACTTACTGTATAACAGTTCATGCACCGCTAGTTGGCAGTGTAGTGCAAATATTGCATAACTTGCTGCTACCAATTGTTGAATTTAATTAGCGGATTAGAATTAGCTTCCCCTAATTTTCATAAGACATTAGTGCTTTTGAAATTGCGGACCTAAATAAATTAATTAGTGCTTTAGAAATAGCGGAACTAATTTTTGGATTAGCGTTGCCCACCACTGGTAATAAAAATATGATGTGTTGGTGGCTGACTGATACTTGTATTTGTCAGGCTAAAGTGAACATGACCAAATCTGTAGATTCTGTTGCCGATAAAAAAAATAAAAAAAAATAAAAACTGTAGGCTATAACACCCCACACAAGACCAAGTTTATTTATTTAGTGGGGTTTTTATATTTATTTATTTATTACCAGGAGCTGTCGATAAAAATGAAAGTTAAAACTGTGACACGATAGTGTGGACTCGATTTACAGAGAAATCTATCAGATGCGGCTTGAAGACGGTCGGATCCGCCTCTCGGGTTCCAGTGCACGCTCCCGACACATGGGGAACAGATTTTCACGGGGGAACAGAATTTCGCACAAGACCTGTGTCCGCTGTGCTGGGCAGCAAACCTTCCCGCCAAAAGGGTTGACGTGGTCTGGGTCGCCGGTTCGAGCACTTCCGGGTCGCAAGCTCTCGCCGATCTCCCGATTATCTCCGGGAGTTCGTGGAACAGAGTGGTGGATGACCCCTGGGCGTTCGGGGGGGGGACCATTGAAGGCAACACCAGCTCCAAACCTCCTCCTGTAAGGCAGGATGGAGCGTGGCTGCTAGCTGTTTCAGCTTCAGAGGGGGACGTGTTCGCGAACTCCGCGTCCAGCTAGTCCAAAACATTGCCGAGCGAACAGTCCCCCCTCGGGTTCAGGGGGCTGAGGACAATTTCTCCAGATGCATGTAAACACAGAATTTGTCCGTGTCAACGCGGATCTTTTCCTCTAATTAATATACAAAAAAAAAAAAACTATGTTTCCCCCCACCGTGTCCGTGTAAATAGGGCCTTGGTCTGATGATGTTGCTTTTTTGTGCTGGGCCATCCTTTTGGCCAGTGACTGTTTAGTTCCCCCAAAGTAAGACTGATCACAGCCCTCCTGACACTGAACAGCATACACAAAGTCTCTGCTTGTGCCGAGGGACTGGATCTTTGGGATGGACCAGTCTTTGCTGTATTTTGGAGTTTAAAATCCACTGGGATGTCATGTTTAGAAAATAAACGTCTCAATTTCTCTGAAACTCCCGCAACATACAGAATGACCACTGGTCTGGGTTCCTCCTTTTCACCTGACGGCTGGCTTGAGTCCTGTTTGGTTCCCTTTCAGTCATGTCTCTCTGTGCAACATATGCTATGGGAATTGCGCCCCAGCACGATTACCTGAAGGAATACATTCACGCCTTTACGGCAGGGGCGTCAGCGTTGCGCCAGAGGCCCCGCCCTCTGGGTACTTAAGCCGCTGATGCCCATCCAACTTTCTCTTATTGCCCTTCACCTCGCTTAAACCTGAACTACCTCTCTTTGCGGGACTTCTCTGTTGCTTCATCGCTCAACCAGAGGTGAGCTTGCTCCCTACACAGAGCGTACGGAGAATTATCCCTGCGTACTGCAGGGCTAGCGAAAGCTAGTCCGGCACATTTTCCCTTAACCCCGAAATATTTTCTTCTCATCTCTCCGCAGACTGCTTCGCTCGACGGCGCTAACTGCGCGAACAACCGCTACCCTTGCTAACTCGTAGCGGGCTAGCCAACGAAAGCAACGCGACGGAGGAGACGTCTCAAAATAAAAGGAAAAGGATTTTGGAAGGCCTCGCTCGCCTTATCTCGGACATGCCTCCGGAGAAAGGAAAGCGAAAGACAAGACTTCCAAGGAAAACCAGCAGGACGGCAAGCCCAACCTCGCGCGCCTGTCCCAGCGGATACGGTTTCTCCCTCTCAGCGACGGACACCCACGAGGCCTGTCCCGTCTAATTGGGGATGTTACACGTAAAAATGGCGATGGATGTGCCCGACTCTTGCCCACACTGCAGCCAGATGCTGGAGGTGGTGAGGAGGCACCGGGCGGACTTTGTTGGCAAGGCATGGGCGGCGCCAGCGGATCCGGACACCACTGAGCCCCTCACTCCCACGCCGGAGCTCGAGAACATGGCTCTGGATGACAGCACCCGAGTCGAATGGGGCGACAGCCCTGATGTACTGGTCCCATGGTGGACTTAACAGTCGAATTTGATACTTGAGGCATGATGAACGAGGACGAGATCTCGATTTCAGCCACAGGCAATTTTCCGCGGAGGACGCAGACGTCGAATACGAGGAACAGGGAGAAGATCTCTCCCGCACCCTGGTACCTGTGCTCCCGGAGACTGACTTTTCCATCCCTGCTCTGTTCGACTTGTGTCACAGAGCAACGGACACGCTGCAGATCCCATGGCCAGAACCTCTGCCTCGTCAACAGGTCACGAGGCTGGCAGGAAACTATTTTTACTCGAAGCAACAGGCCACCACGAGGCAAAGGATGCCCGTGTTCCCGTACTTCCTCACAGAGCTGACTGAAACTATTTTTACTCGAAGCAACAGGCCACCACGAGGCAAAGGGTGCCCGTGTTCCCGTACTTCCTCACAGAGCTGACTCGCACCTGGGCTCAGCCCAGAGCTCCCATGCTGTTGCCACTCTCGCAGTTTCTCGACGTGGATGGGATGGATGAAGTGGGAATAGCCAACGTGCCTCAAATTGAGGACACACTGGCGTCTCACCTGGCTCCCAAGTCATCCGGGACAAAACCAACTCTCCCAGCAAAGCTTGTCAAGCTTCAGCTTCTCTGCTCAAGAAATCCTACAGAGCTTAGGGACTCGCGGCGTGCGCGATGAACGCGTCCGCGTTGATGCAAGCTTACCTGGCTGAAAAACTGCAGGAGCTCGAGGTAATGACGGACAAACAAGCTGCAGCTGACTTGCTGGATGAAGCCCGCAGGGCAACAGACTTTGTACTCCGCATGATGGGAACAGCTGCTGTTGCTCAAGGCAGAGGCATGGCTGAGGTGGTCATCGCCATACGCCATCTGTGGATGACCCTAACTGACCTCCCGGAGGGACAAAAGGTGCCTTTTCTCCACCACTCGATAGAACCGACGGGTTTGTTTGGGAAAGCTCTGGATCGAATTCAGACCAAGCTAGACCAGAGGCGCAAACCTTCTGAAGCTCTCCGGGTGGGCATTCCCAGGAGAACCTTCGCCCCCCCAGGGAGTCAGCTGGGAGCAGACCTGCGCAGCCTCGACACCGCTCGGTAACACGTGCACCACCGCAAAAGCGACCGGCGTACGAGGCAGAGTACCGACATTGTCAACCGTCGGGCCCACCTCGAACCGAACACGCATGGAGCAAAAACAGGTTTGTCCCCCACCAGGCGGTCAGACACAGGACCTCCTCGGCAACCTGGGACACCAGACAAAAGCATGCCTGATGAACCAGGACCACGTCTTGATTTTACACGATCACCCGCCCACGCGGTACGGGAAATGATCATTTCATGTCCAGACTTTATTTGTAGCACGGTACAAAAAGCTGGTAACTCTGTTGCATACACAAATCATGTTTTTCCTGCTGTGAGTGACATAAAGTCAAATATGTTGTTACACGTAAGCACGAATAAAGCTCAAAAACAGTCCCTCTCTTTTTTATAGACTAAAAAAAAAACAACAACAAACACAATAACTTCAGCAGAACGGGTCCCTCTGGCCTGCCAGCCGACATAAAGGGAGGGGGCCATCTCACCCCCCTCACTCACTGCTCATGGGGTGTTAGCCTAATCAATAAGCCCCAGCAGGGTGCCTCTGTTCTGTCTGTAACAGACAGGCACAGAGACGCCTGCAAGCAGGCCCCAAACTCTTCACAGAGACAGTTGAGGGGTGTCACGTGCTCCAGCTCCCGCTCCGTTGTGAACCACGGGGCGGACAATACACAAACCAAGCAAACCCGTGACACAGGGATACGCACAGGGATGCGCACCGACAGAATCTGATGACCCACTTTCCTGGACACCTATTCAACGGCTCCCAGTAAAGGACGGGGGGGGGGGACGGCAGAAGCCCACAGGCTACCACCAGCTTCACATGTTCACAAAGGCGGTTGTGATCAAACTGCTGTGTACGTAAATAAACCAGGGCTGAATCAGATTCCTCTTCCTTTTAATCGAAGAGAACTGAGCTCTCTGTCACCAACCAATTTAAAGTCTGCCAAGCACAAAGGACCATCTCCACGTTCTCACGCTGCAGCTGTCCCCTTATCATTGATGGGCGACACGCAATGTTCAAGCAGTGATCCTGCAGCACGTGACTGTACTCACTGTGCTGACTCAGTTCTGCTCTTTAATTATGTCCCCCCACCGGGTGAAACACAGACCCCGGTAAATCTCCAATTTACAATTAATACAATATAAGGTTCTCTATAGAGTACATTATACAGGTCAGAGAATGTTTAAGATGGGTTTTACACCATCTAACAACTGCTCACAGTGCAAAGGCAATATACCTGATGATTATATTCACGCACTCTGGTTCTGTCCACCCGTTCAGAGGTTCTGGGTACAGGTATGTGAAGACTTGTCTAAATGTTTGAAATTTAATATCCCACTCTCTCCATCTGTTTGCTTATTGGGTATCTTTGAAGATGTTATACTAGAAAAAAATACATCCTGTATGCTTTTCACTGCCTTATGCATCGCAAAGAAAACCATACTCGTAAATTGGAAAAATAAAAATAATCTTAGCATTAATCAGTATAAAAATCTTCTGTTAGATCATATTAGTCTTGAAACAGCATCTGCCGACACATCGGATCAATCTATTTGGCATTCTTTGATCGGCTCCGTTACGTAGTGAGGGTGGGGGGTCTGGGATCTGGCCTTGTGGGGCATTGGGGCTGGTGGGGGGGAGGTTGGGGTTTAGGGCGCCGGGGGGGTTGGGGCTGCTTAGGCGGGGAGGACCCTGCCTTTGACCTGGGGAGGACCGGGGGGTTCTGGGGGATGTCTGCCGGGGCGGCATGCGGGCCCTCTGGTGGTCGGCGGCGGCGGTCATGGGTCGCCGGTCGGTGACCCGGCTGTGCTGGGGTGGTTTCGGGGTGGGCGCCGGGAGCTTGGGATTCTGGGGGCGTGTCGTCCCCGGGCTTGGGCCTGGTGGGGGTCGGGGGTCTTGAGCTCTGGCGGGCGGGTCGCCGGGCTATGGGCTGGCTGGCGCTCTGGTGCCCGGCTCTGGCCGGGGGCCCTCGGCTCGCTGGTGGGTTGGGGGTTCATGTGCTGGGGGGTTGGGTGTCTGGGGGCGTGACTGGTGGCCAATGGGAGGGGGCGGGTAAACCCAGCCTGGGTGTCTAATGTGTTATGTGTTCTGAAAGTTGTTAATATGAAGGGTGGGTGTAGTATTTCTTCTGGGGTGGGGACTAAGTGGATGTCCTTGATGATGGTCTTGGACTATGCTTGGCCGGTGTGCGGGCCCTGGTTGGGGCCTGTTCTCGGTGCTTCCTGGCTCTGTCGGCAGTTGGGCGGGCGCTCTTGGCCGTGTCGTCCATGTGGGATTTTGTGTCTTCTTGGGCGGCGGGCTGACTGCGGTTCGCAGGGGTCGTGGCGGCCCTGGTGGGTGTGGGCTGTTGGTTCTGCTGTTGGCGGCCCTCGGGACCGTGTCCCTCTCTGGTCTTGACTCAATGGCCTGGCGGTCGGAGAGGTGTTTCTTTTGCCTCGCTCCTTGGGTGGACCTTGGCGAACTGGGGGGGGGTACGCAGGGTCAGCGGGGGAGCTGACTCGCTGCGGGAGCATTGTTCCTGCAGATATTTTCTCCCCATCCCTCACCACGCACCTCCGCCCTCTTCATCTTAAATTAATACATGTAGGGAATTTGAGTCTCGGGTGTGCTACAACGGTTTTACATCTCTGTTGTTCAGAACCACCTGGGACTCAATTTTATATACACTTTAGACATTCATTCATAAACATCCTCATAAAAGTCACATATAGGGAATGGAATGAGCACTATGGTTATGGGTGGCGGGATGACATCACTCTCGCCCCCATGCCTATGCTCACTCAACATTATGCATTTAGACAATAAGGGCCTGGGTTAGAGTTGGAGTGGAGGGGAAACTGGTACAATGCCAGCCTTTGCTCCTTCTCTTTCCTTTTTAAGTACACTTTAGAACAACACTCACCAACAGTACATTTGGGGACGGGGGTGTGTGTGTCGGGGTCTTGATTTGTTAATTTCAATTTTATTTATTTATGTATTTATATATATATATATATATATATATATATATATATATATTATTTATATATATATATATATATATATATATATATATATATTATTTATTTATTTTTCTCTTACCCCCCTGGTTGCCTGGCGGACATTCTGGGGGTGGGCCGTCAGGGGTTGTCCTGGGATGTGGGGGGGTTCGGGGCCTGGGGGTTCGCCGTGGGCGGGGCTGGCAGTGCGCTCCCCCTGGGGCTGCTTGGGCTCGGGTGTCCTGTCCTGTCGGCAGGGCGCGGGTTGGGCCGAATCTTGGATGTCTGCTACTCTCCACCCCAGAATGAATGGGCCTACCTCCTGGGTTTGGATGTGGGCTGCCCCATGTAGGGGGCAGGTACATGTCTTGGACCTAGGGGGTATAGAGTGTGCATCGGGATTATGAATGGAACGTGTCGTTATTGTTTGTCTCTCTGTGAGTGAGGGTGAGGATGAGGGTGGGTCTGAATGAGTTTGTCTGTGTATGAATGTTTAACGCCAAAAATACACTACACGCGGCTCCGCTCCGCCCCGCTCCGCAGGTCGCAGCTGTGCGAGTCCAATTTCCATTACCTGCGCTCAGCTCAGGTCCGAGTGGATACGCTGCTCTGAGACGCATGCGCGAGAATTGCGAGATTGCGCGATAAATCAAGTGATAAATAAGTAAGTCAGAACAAAACAATTCACTCGGTGGAAGAAAGAGAACAACTGTAGATACTGCTGCCTTGATATTCTCTCGTAAATGAGCGACAGGACATGGTTTGAGCAACAGGAAGTGATGTATTACATTTCAGAATAAAATACTTTATTTATTTCTTGTATTTCTTTTTATTTCTTGTATTGCGTTTGTAGGCGTAGTCAGAAATGATAGTTTGACAGCATTTTTGTACAAATAAATCCGTATAGAGCTAGGATTAGTCCGCCCGTGGTGATTTTATTTTGTAAATACGGAAGTTGTGCTCGTTCCTTTTCCTGTTGGTGCGACGTAATCTTCAAAAGTTGACTCCGGCACAGCTCCGGCGTCCGGCAGAAATAGAAAAATTTCTAATTTTGACGGACTGCCGTCCGCTCTCCGCAGCTCGCTGCCGCCGTGCGGAGCCAGTGTAAATTCTGTCATTGATTATAATGGGTGCGTATTTGCTGCGGAGGTCGGACCGGAGCGGGGCGGAGCCGTAACGCGTGTGGTGTAATTTTGGCGTGTCAGGCTGGGACCGGGACTGCCCCCTCTCTGATACTTCTGAGGCTACTTAGTGTCGCGCTCCTGCCACGTGGCCCCCTGGTGGGTGTTCCTTTGCCTGCGGGCGTGCTTGGGGCCCTCACTATCTGGGGTTGGGCGCTTGGGCGTTTGTCGGCTCGGCCTGGTGGCTGCCTGGTGGGGCTCGTGTCCTCTGGTCCTGTCGGGTCTGGGCCTGAGGGGTGGGCGTCCCCGGTGCCCGGGCCTCGGTGACCGGCCCTGGGGCTACGTCGGTGCAGCGGGCTCCGGCGGGGGCCTGTGAATTTGTCGCGTTTGACCCCGGGGGGTCATTGTATGTGGTCGCTGGTGGGATTCGTCCGGTTCTTCCCCTTGGTCGGATCTGGGGAGTGGGCGAGTGGCTCGTCCTGTTCGGGTGGCCCTGGGGACTCTGGGCTCGGGGTCCTTCCTGGGGTCTTGGGCTTTGATCGCCCCTTCGTCTGCCTCGGGCTTTGGGGGGACGGATCTCTGATGCTTCACAGTCGCTACTAAATGTTCTATTGGAGGAACCTTATTCACTTATGCATGCTCACAACCACACACAAATGGATGCAGGGATGTATATGTAGATATATGCAGATATGTAGATGGGTATATGAATGAATATAAATGTATATGTATGTATACTGTATACATATTTGTAGGTATGGGTATGTGTATTTATAGAAATCTACTGCAAGGTCATGAATATTATTAGTCTTTATGCATGTATGTTTCGTTGCTGTGTTCTGTCATGTGCTTTGCAGGATTGCGGACGGAGGTTGGGTGTGTTTACCTTGTGCGCTTTTTGTGGATAATTGTTGTTTTGTTGTCTTACTTTATCTTTTCTTTCTCTCTATAAAAAATACATATTGGAGTGAGAGGATGGCTATAAGGTGAGAAGGGAGGCCATCTATAAATGGGGAAAAAAAAGAAAAAAAAAGAAACAGACCCCGGGCGGTTACTCTGGTTCAAGCGCTCTGTTAAGGCCGTAGACCAGTAAACCAGACCCAACCAGGAAACGGGTTGGGATCAGGAGATCTGCTCGCTTACAAAACTTGCAGTTCCTAAGTCCCATGACCCCCAACAAAAAGAGGAAAACAAACATTCTGTTCCACTTTTGTCTAATAATGACAACGGATTGCCTCTGCCCTCAAACACTCTCGATCAGAGTAGTATGGCAGCACATCTGCAAAAAGGCCCTCTCCCTAATGTGGTTGATCCTCAGGGGATCACAGAATCCAGGGCCCTTGGAGGAGAACTGGTTCCACCAACTACTCCTCTTCAGCGATACACTACCTCACCAGAAGGAGCAGTCTCACCACTTAGGCTGGGAGCTATGGAAAATTTCAGCTTGGTGGTAGAAAGGAACAAGCTGGTGGCATCAGGCCAGCTAGAAAATGTGGTAAATATCATTCAGAATGCCCAATCTGTGTCAACACAGTCTCTTTACGTACAGAAATGGCGTATTTTTGAAGCTTGGTACACAGAAAGAAATATTATTTCTTATTCATGTGACCTGGCTCAGCTCCTGACTTTTCTTCAAGACTTACTGGAAAAAGGTTGTTCTTTCTCAACAATTAAGGTGTTCCTATCAGCAATTTCAGCCTGTCACGAAGGCTGGGGAAACAGGACACCTGGCACGTATCTACTCATAATAAGATTTATGAAGGGAGTGCTAAGAAAAAGACCCCCCAGCAGGATCCTGACCCCTGAATGGGATCTTAGCCTGGTCTTGGGGACTCTATAGCCGTTTTCGCATTGGCCAGCCCTCAATGGCCCGGAGCTCCCCTGGGTGTCTCTGGGCCACCCGCGTTCATTACGCATTTGCCGCAAAGCCGCCTTGAAGTGGGTGGGCAGTTCTCTGGAAGTGGGTGGGGTGCTCTCTTCACGTGGGTGGAGTGTTCGTGTTTTAAGAGAGGAGACTCGGCAAAAAAAAAATTGTTAGCTGGATATATATATATTAGTGTTTCTGCGTTTAATTTTTGTTAATAACTGATCACAAATCAGCTTATGTTACAACGTAAATAACACGAAGCGCACACCCATTTCCGCCTTTCAGCGCGACCTGAATGTCATTAAACAGCATTAAACAATAACTAATATTGTCTAACTGTTGCGCGCAGCCAGGGTTTTAAAATATAACGAATAATCTCTAACTTTTACGTGCAGCTAAAATGTCAGGAGGAGTGATTGCTATATGGGCAAGTTGGACACCTGAAAATTCAGTCTGTTCGGATAGCTCAACGAGTTAATGCGTTATCGTTTTGACCGGGAGAAGTGGGTTCGCTTCCAGCCTGGGACAAAGTTATTTTACTTTTTTTTTCTTTTTATTCACATTTTCTTTTAAATAAAAAGGAGTTTGCAAACAAACTCCTTTTTATTTAAAAGAAAATGTGAATAAAGAGAAAAAAAAAGTAAAATAACTTTGTCCCAGGCTGGAAGCGAACCCACTTCTCCCGGTCAAAACGTTAACGCATTAACTCGTTGAGCTATCCGAACAGACTGATTTTTCAGGTGTCTAACTTGCCCATATAGCAATCACTCCTCCTGACATTTTAGCTGCACGTAAAAGTTAGAGATTATTCGTTATATTTTAAAACCCTGGCTGCGCGCAACAGTTAGACAATATTAGTTATTGTTTAATGCTGTTTAATGACATTCAGGTCGCGCTGAAAGGCGGAAATGGGTGTGCGCTTCGTGTTATTTACGTTGTAACATAAGCTGATTTGTGATCAGTTATTAACAAAAATTTAACTCAGAAACACTAATTCAGCTAACAATTGTTTTAGGGGTTTCTCGTTTCTGTAGTTAAATTTGAATGAAATTCAACCCTCGCGCTGAGGTTGTTTGAATGAGTCCCGCCCCTGCTGCAAACAACGAATCAAATGAGAGCTGAAACTAGCCCTGTCGGGCTCGGCCCGATAAGAACCACGGTGAAGATGGTTCCAGAACAAGGGTGGATCCCGGGCGGAAAAGGTAAATGCGAAGACGCCGAACCCGGGTTAGAAGCTGGGAGAGCCGGGGAGGGCCGGCCAATGCGTAAGCGGCTTATGTGATCCCCCATTCGAGCCACTGAGTGAGATTAAGATAGATTTATTATCTTATAAATCCGCTCTACTCCTGGCCCTTTGCTTGGCAAAACGCGTGGGTGACCTCCATGCCTTATCTGTACATCCAATGTGTACCAGATTCGCCCCTGACGAGTCAAAGGTCACCTTAACACTAGAATGACTGAATTTTCAAGATCCTGAGGACAAACCCCCTCCTTCTCCTCAACCATTAGTGGGCCATTAACTGCCTTTTGTTATAAATATGCGTGCACACAACTCAGACACCCCCACCACACCAGACTGCATTCCAATGTTTCCACCAGGTAAGTAAGGGCCAGTTTACACGGCGCGTATTTTGAGTGTAACCGCTACTTTCTCTTTGCGACTTTGCTTATCGCCTACACGACGCTGCTGGCCCCCCTCGATGACACCGATACTTTTCTGACCCTGCTCTCAAGGTGGAAGTTTTTCGCAGACCCCCCGTTGATAATGTAAACATCTCCCGTGGAGCTTTTGTTTGAACACATGCACGCAGCACGCACGCGCAGACAGCCGGCATTTTAACAATGGCGGTGGACTGGACAGTGGACACACGCACCACTTTCTGAACTATAGCTGATGGAATATATTTTGATTCTCATATTTAATTATTCTACACCTTACCTGCATCTGTGTTGGAAGAGAGCAGCTGCCTGGATCCAGTTGTCTGTTAACGAGGCAGTCGGACATTTCACGTGTCACGCTGCACTATAACATACTAAATGTGCTATATATTAACAGTTTAACAATAATAAACAGTATTTATGTTAGCGTGGGAGATATTTAAATTTATCTGAGCTAAATGAAGCTATCTGGACTCGTTACGTCATGCCTAACATGCTGCTGAAAATGAAGACACCAGGTTGATTTTTAATTTATTTATTTATTCAACACCACAAACTCATGTCACAAACACTGAGAATTAAATTGAACACTTTTAAAAACACGTTAACCGAACTTTAATGAACTGGACTCTGTTGTTTTCATCCCACTGGACCCACATCCGAACCGCCGGTCCGCTTCGTGGAACAGCTTCGACCTCGCAGGAAAAAAATAAAAATAAAACCTCAGTTGGTTGTTCTGTGATCGAACTAAACACAAGGAAACATTATTAAGAACATGGTTTACCTTGTAGCGCTGCTGTAAATCAGCTGATTCTCACGGACTAAAGTCAGACATGTTGACTCGGTTCCGGTCCAGTCAGCAACTGGTGCGCAGATGAAGCGGTCCACTTGGTGTCAGATCTGTTGACTCTTATCCAAATTCCAGCTTTAACTTGTTGTTAACTTGTTGACAACAACTTGTAGTAGCTGAACTTTTAGCCAGAGAGGAAAACAGGCTGCCTCGTGTGCTCTGTTTACCTCAGGCAGCAGTGGCACGCATGCGCAGTAGTGAAGGTTCCAAAAATCACAGCGCCATCTACAGGCCCAGCATGGTAACTACAGTAAATTCATGAGTACGGGTGGGGGGGAGAGAGTCGTATCCACAGAATTCGCCCATGTCAACGCAAAACTTTCAACCTAATTAACATACCCGAAAGTTACGTTTCCCCCACACAGTGTCCGTGTAAACAAGGCCTAAGACTCTGCTTGCACTTCCCCCCTTAGAAGAGAGGCCCTGACCTGAATTCACACATAACACACCCTGAAGTTAACTCACAGTTGAACATTTTGGGACATCCACTGAACGGAAAGCTTTGTCTGCTCCAGAACAATTTTATACATAAAATTGTCTTATTCTGCTGTGCTGATTATCCTGTAACCCTGAGGTTCTGTCAAATAAATTATTTTGCTTACAAGTACTGTCTCTCTCCTTGTCCTTGGCACATGTATATACGGTGCGTGCCGGCACATGCAGGTGGCCCATTGCTATGTTCTACAACATGCTTGACCTATTGTTGTCCGTCACCTGACGGACCGACACAGGTCACATGACATGAAGTCAACTGACGGACCGACATAGGTCACACAACATAAGGTCAACTGACGGACCAACACAGGTCACATGACCTGAGGTCAACTGACGGACCGACACAGGTCACATGACCTGAGGTCAAGTGACGGACCAACACAGGTCACATGACCTGAGGTCAACTGACAAAACGACACAGGTCACACAACATGAGGTCAATTGACGTACCGACATAGGTCACATGACCTGAGGTCAACTGACAAAACGATACAGGTCACATAACATGAAGTCAACTGACGGACCGACACAGGTCACATGACCTGAGGTCAACTGAGGGACCGACATAGGTCACATGACCTGAGGTCAACTGACGGACCGACAAAGGTCACACGGCCTGAGGTCAACTGACGTACCAACACAGGTCACATGACCTGAGGTCAACTGACACAACGACACAGGTCACATGACATGAAGTCAATGATGGACTGACAT
>JBBPBX010045317.1:9659-27079 GCA_038048925.1 Garcialebias charrua
TATTCACATTTTCTTTTAAATAAAAAGGAGTTTGTTTGGTTAACAAACTCCTTTTTATTTACTCCAATAAAAAAAAAAAAGTAAAATAACTTTGTCCCAGGCGGGAAGCGAACCCGCTTCGCCGGGTCAAAACAACAGTGCACTAACGCTTTGAGCTATACAGCAGACTGGATTTTCAGGTGTCCACCTTACCCATATAGGAATCACTCCTCTTAACATTTTAGCTGCACGTAGAAGTTAGAGATTATTAGTTATATTTTAAAACCCTGGCTGCGCGCAACAGTTAGACAATATTAGTTATTGTTTAATGACATTCAGGTCGCGCGGAAAGGCGGAAATGGGTGCGCGCTTCGTGTTATTTACGTTGTAACATAAGCTGATTTGTAATCAGTAATTAACAAATATTAAACTCAGAACCACTAATATATATACTCAGCAAACAAATACTTGTTAGCAGCGTGTCCTCTCTTAAAACACTGTAAGCGCGCACACAAGAACACTCCACCCACGTCAAGTGAACACCCCACCCACTTCAAGGCTTGCTCTCCGGACAGTGCGTAATGAACGAGGGCGGGCCAGGGCTGGCTCTGGGCCAACCAGTGACGAGCCGAACTGGGGAGGGCCAGTAAATGCGAAAACGGCTAGAGTGGTTTGGTGCATGTACTACATCCTGCCGCAAGAGCCTCCAGCGCATCGTGAGAGCAGCTGAGATGATCGTCTGCACCTCTTTCCCCTCACTGCAGGACTTACACAGCAACCGCCTCACTCGGAAAGCCCTCTGCATGGCAGGTGATCACACACACTATCACACACACTACACAGCTGCTTCAGACTGCTGCCATCAGGGAGGAGACTGATGCCTGGTACCCACTGCACAACTCGAAACGCGCCTGCCGCCCCCTTTTGGCCGCTGGTCACGGTCCCACTGGCCACTGAAGACCGTCTGATGACGTACACTAGGGGGTAGCAGAGGGAGGGGTCTCTAGCTTGTTTTCCGGGTTCAGTTGTTGTGTTAACTGCACCTCCGACGGTCTTTGATGAGATAAAACGTTTTTTTTATGTTTGGGGTGATCTACACTGGAGAGTACAGCAGCCTGTCAGCAGCAACTGTAAAAATGCCACGTTTATTCTCAAGCACATTCGACTGAAACAGATGGAGAAGCTAAGTCCACCGGAGGAGGTGCAACATCTCGCCACACGCGTCCACCTGCCAGGTTGTTTCCTGGAATGAAAGACACATCTTCCACAGGCAAAGAAGGACGAATGCCTACATTTACTTCTCCTTGAACCAGTTCAGACTGCAAGTAGATCTTATGGAGAGGTACAGAGAAAGTTTTCAACCCAATACCTCTAATCAAGACACCACAACCGGTATCAGAAACTGGAGAAAATGGCAAAACAGATTCCGATATGAAAGACTCAGATGCTCCAGTGTCACGCAGAATTTTCACAGCCACTTTCTTTAAACTGCCAGACAAAGAAACAAACCCCTGTGTGATGAAAGGAGCATAGTCTTGTCCAACATCCTTCTCAAAGGTCAGGGAATCTGTGCCGTCCAGTTCTGGAAAAGACTTAAAGTCAACAGGTGCAGCTAAAACAGTTGGTCTAACTCTTTCAACTTCAGCTGGAGGTGTAGACTCCACTGAATGAGACTGCAAAACACTGGCTAAAGCCACAGGTTTTCGATGATCTTGTTTAAGTCTGAGTTAGACTTGCGCTTTGGTCCGCAGGCTGGCGCGCGCGCTGCGCGTGCACTGTGCCGTGCGGTGAAATGCATTTACAGTGTCGCCTCTGTGTTTATAGTTGTCCCACGGCGGCGCATGGCAAAGTGCTGTTCTTTTACGGACCAGCAGGAGGCAGTACCCTCTAAAACCTGTGCATATGTTGCAAGAAAGGTGTAGAAGAAGAAATCTACCGTAGAAGAAGAACTGTTTGAAATCACACAACAAAAACAAATAGCTTTCCGCTCGCGTGCTGAACTGTTGTCTTTATTTGCGGTTTTAATGCATGGAGTCAGCGGAGGAGAAAGCGATCACGTGACTTTTGGCGAAAAAACAAAAGAAAAGTCCGACTCCAGATCAGGAATGAAGGAGAATTTAATACATTTTGTGTCACAAAACATTCCTCCATGCGTCGCGACTCCGTCTCCACGACCACAGCGGCGCAAACAGCTGCAGGCTCCGGCGTGAAGAGGGTGAAGGCTGTCGGGTGTGGACCTGTCAATCAAATCGTAGCGCCCACCGCGCGCGCATAGGCTTGCGGAATTTCAAAAATCCAGAGGTGCACGACACGCGCTAATCCCACGCGTGGGGCCAACGCGCAGGGGCGGGGTCTGTGAAATTGCGTCACTTTTGGAGCGCGCACCCTCGAGCGCTGCGCGACGCGTCAAGTATGAATCTAGCTTTACTCCTACTGTACTTTGATTAGATTTTGAATTCCAAGGACACTCATTTTTCCAGTGTCCCTTCTCACGACAATAGTTACAAATTGAGTTGTCTTTAGAATGCAAAGTACCATACCAGAAAAAAGGGCAAAAAAAAGCCATAACACAAGTTTGATTATTTTTTTGAATAAATCATATTCATACTGTTTTCCTTTCTTTATAAGCTCTTTGCATCCTTACCAGATGCCTGAACCACCTCAACTAGCTCCTCTCGATGTGGAGGAGCAGCGGTTCTCTCCGAGTCTCTCCCGGATAACCAAACTTCTCACTCCATCTCTAAGGGAGAGTCCTGCTGCCCTGCGGAGGAAAATCATTTCAACTACTTGTATCCACAATCTCATTCTTTCTGTCACTACCCAGAGCTCATGACCATAGGTGAGGGTAGGAACGTAGACTGACCGGTAAACAGAGAGTTTTTCCTTACAGCTCAGCTCTCTCTTCACCACAACGAACTGAGTCCACAATACTGCAGACGCTACACCAATCCGGCTGTCAATCTCACATTCCATTCTCCCCTCACAACAAAACCCCGAGATACTTGAACTCTTCCACTTGAGGTAGAACCTCACCCTCGAACTGAAGAGAGCAATCCACCCTTTTCTGTGAGGTAGAACCTCACCCTCGAACTGAAGAGAGCAATCCACCCTTTTCTGGTTGAGGATCATGGCCTCAGATTTGGAGGTGCTGATTCTCATCCCAGCCGCTTCCCATTCGGCTGCGAACCACTCCAGTGAGAGCTGAAGATCACGGCACGATGATGTCAACAAGACCACATCATCTGCAAAGAGCAGAGATGGAATCTGAAATGTATGCACCATAACTCATGTTCCCTGAAGGAGGGAACGAGGTGCAACACTATTGCTATGGGAATTGCGCCCCGCGTGATTACCTGAAGGAATACATTCACGCCTTTACGGCAGGGGGCGTCAGCGTCACCCCAGAGGCCCCGCCCTCTGGGTACTTAAGACGCGGGCGCCCATCCAAACGGTCTCCAAGTGCACTTCACCGAGCTTCAGCATTGAAAAGGGCCAACTGTGTTGCACCTCGTTCCCTTCCTTCAGGGAACATGAGTTATGGTGCATAACTTTCAGTTCCCTTTATCAGTCAGGTCACTCGGTGCAACACTATTGCTATGGGAACGTAATTCATTCACACCCTTGAAATGCTCAGTAAAATGCATGCTTGTGAGAACTTCTGCCTTTATACATTAGGCATCTCTCGGCCACTCTCTACTGTGTGTTAGAGAGGACAGCCTCAGTGACGTCACACTCAGTAACGTCCAAACTGTAATGTTTTGCAAACATGTTCGTTGAGCTCCAGTTTGCAGCTGCACAGATGTCTGCAACTGGTACGCCCTTGAACAATGACCACGAGGCGGCCAAGCCTTGAGTGGAGTGGGCACGTACCTCAGAGGGCACCTGTTGTACGCCCTTTTAATGGCCTCAGTCACCCAGTGCGAGAGGCGCTGCTTTGACAGGGCCCTACCAGTAGCCGGGATGGAATAACATACAAACAGTTGGTTTGTTTTCCTCCAATCAGCTGTTCTTTCAATGTAAGCACCCAGTGCCCTAACGGGGCAGAGTGCTCTCAGCCTCCTCTGTTCCTCAGTGAGGACGGGAGCAGGAGGAAATGAAGAGAGTTCAAAGTCCAGACTTCTGGGATTCAAAGTTAGTACCTTTGGGACATATGCAAGGTTAGGTCGTAGGGTGATCTTTGACCCATCAGGGGCAAATTTTGTACACATTGGGTGCACCGACAGAGCGTGGAGGTCACCCACACGTTTAGCTGAGCAAAGAGCCAGTAGTAGAACGGTTTTATAAGATAGCAAATCTATCTTAATGTCGCTTAAAGGTTTGAATGGGGGCTCACAGAGAGCATTCAGGACTAATTGGAGGTCCCAATCAGGAGTCAAAGTCCTGCTGGGGGGTCTCTTCCTCAATATGCCCTTCATGAACCGTATCATGCGAGGGTGTGCACCGGGTGTCTTTCCCCCCAGCCTTCGTGGCATGCCGAGATGGCTGATAAAAACACCTTAATTGTGGAAAAAGAGCTGCCTTTCTCCAGTAGGTCCTGTAGAAAGGTAAGAAGCTGGACTAGGTCACAGGAATAAGGGACAATATTCCTTTCCATGCACCAAGCTTCAAAAACACACCATTTACGAGCATAGAGAGTCTGTGTTGACATTGCTCTCGCTCCCTGGATCGTGTTTACCACGTTGCTGGGGAGGCCTGAGGCCATCAGTTTGTTCCTTTTAGCAACCAAGCTGAAATTTGCCACAGTCCTGGGCGTAAGTAGAGAGGCTGTTCGTGTGGTTGAGACAGCAGGCCCCCGAAGGGGAGCAGTTGTCCGTGTATCAGAATCAAGTACACCTCCGAGGGCCATGGGCCCTGTGGCCTCCTGGGGGCCAACAATATTAGGGAGGGGTCCCTCCTGCATGTGTGCTCCCACGTCACCCAAACTGAGGATGCTGGGGGAGAGGTGCAATGCATTGCCTCTGCTGGTCAGCCGTGGGCCAGAACGTCTGTTTTTGCTTCGTTTAGTGAGAGGCACGGGACGTAGGGCATGCAAGTTTTGTATGCGAACAGACCTCCGGATTCCAGGCCGCTCGTGGCTGGATCTGGTTCACAAGCCTCCGGCTCCGCCACTGCTCTGGAGCTGGCTTTGATTCCAGGGAGCTGTATCAGGCACGCTTCCCCTAAGGACGTGTTTTGACCAAGGTGGTGGTGACCCATACGCCCAGAAATACGGTAATCTGGGTGCTTTCTGCAATATTATGACGGAGCTGAAAACCTCCCGATGAGGGGATGTTATTTAAAGGCACAGTTGGGCTAGTGCGCCGAGCTTGGTCACACATTGCAGATCCACTGGTCGTGTACGGCCTGCTGGTTTTACAGGTTGGAAAGTCAGTTCCAGTTTGAGGGCCTAAGGCTGTACAATTATTTTTCTGCTCAGCACTTGTAAACCTGGACGATTTCACTAGGTCCAGGCTTTCTCGGGCACGAGGAAGAATTATCAGAGTCGGCCCAGGTGCATTTCTTGTGTTGTAACAACATTTATTTACAACTTCTGCAGCGTTATTGTTGTCTCCTCTGTCAGCATGTGTGCACAGCCCAGGCTCGCAGGCTTCGGTTGCAGCACCCCCATGGCTCAGAGCGGCCATCCGCTAAAATGCAGTTGGGGGCCATGACAGTACGTCATCATGGACACCGTGTTAAGTCGGCGCGCCCTCCGGGCATGCGGACATGCTGCGAGCTTGGGGAATTTGTGTATTCTCGACCCCCCGAGTTCTAGCGGTGCGGGTTGGGGGGGTGAGTGTGTGACCCCCCACATCCGACCTTGTGTGAGCCGGTTTACCTGCTTGCGGACGCCACCAGGTCTGTCTGTTGCAGACAGTCCCGGGACATCCTGCTGGGGTTCATTGTTCTGATCTGGCCCCCCATGCACCGCGAGGGAGGGGGTGGTGGCAGCCCCCTCCCTTCATAACAATTGTTTTCAAAGGGGTGCTGTGTTGTTGTTGTTCATCACTCATCTTTTTTTTGTCAAGAAACAGGGCAAAACAGTTCTTTTAAATTTTTATTTTGTGTTTTGTGCAACAACCTTTTGTCTTTATTTCACATACATCAGAACATTCATGTTTTGTACATACAGTAAAGTCACCAGCTTTTTGTAGTCTCTTACAAATAAAGCCTGGGCATATAAAATTAGGCTCCCGTACCCCTTGAGCGGACGAGCCAGCAAAACTGTGCAGAGGGCCTGCTACGTCAGGCTTGCTTCTGTCTTCCATCACGATTCGCCGAGTAAGTTTCTCGGTTGGATCGCCTGTCGAGGGACAAATCTGTTCCTACTTCAGGACTGACCGGCCTGAGGTGGACCCGCTGGGGGTCTCTGCTGGTGCTCCCTGTCGTACGCCGGCCTCTTCTACGGAGGACGACGTGTGGCTGAGCTATGTCGAGGCTGCATGGGTCTGCTCCCGCTTGTCTCCCTGGGGCGGGGGCAAAAGCTCTCCTTGGCATGCCCTCCCGGAGGGCCTCAGCCTGCTTGCGCCTCTGCTCCAGCCTGGTCTGGATCCGGTCTAGGGCTCTCCCGAAGAGTCCCATCGGCTCGATCGAGTGGTGCAGAAAATGGACCAGCTGACCTTCCGGAAGGTCCGTCAGGGTCATCCACAAATGACGTTGGGCAATGACAACCTCAGCCATATACCTCCCTTGTGCAATGGCTGCTGTCCCCATCATGCGGAGCACAAAGTCAGTGGCCCTACGGGCTTCTTCCAGTACCTCAGTCGCAGCCTGCTTGTCTGTTGTCACCTGGAGCTCTTGTAGATTTTCTGCCAGGTACGCCTGCATCATGGCGGATGCGTTCATCGCACGTGCTACGAGGACCTGAGCTCTGTAACACTTCTCGAGCTATACAGCTGAAGCTCGACAGGCTTTGCTAGGCAAAGTCGGTTTTGTTCCAGAAGATCTGGGGGCCAGGTGAGATGCCAGCGTATCCTCCATCTGTGGCACGTTGGCTATTCCTGCTGCTTCCATTCCAGCCACATCGAGGAACTGGGAGAGTGGGAGCAGCATGGGAGCCCTAGGTTCAGCCCAGGTGCAAGTAAGCTCCGTGAGGAAATCCGAGAATATGGGCATCCTGTGCCTTGTTGTCGACTGCTGCTTGGCATAAAAATAATTCTCTGCCAACCTCGTGACCTGTTGACGAGGTGGAGGTTCCGGCCAAGGGATCTGCAGCGCGTCCGCCGCTCTGCGACACAACTCGAACAGAGCGGGATTGAAGTGTCTGTCTCTAGCAGCACTGACGCCGGGTTCTGTGAGAGGTTCTCCTCCTCTCCTTTGTACTCGTTGTCGGCTTCATCACCAGAAATTTCACCTGAGTCTGTTAGCGAGATCTCATCCGCGTTCATCATGTCTCGAGTGTCAAATTTGGCTGTTGAGTCCCCGATGGGAGCCGCCATGTCCGGGCTGTCCCCCCATTCGATCCGAGCACTGTCTTCCAAATCCATGCTCTTGAGCTCCGGCGTGGGAGTGAGAGCCTCTGTGTGGTCCGGGTCTGTTGGCGCCGCAGCTGCGCCCATGGCTTTGGCCACGAAGTCTACTCGTGTCTCCTCACTGCCTCCAGCATCTGGCTGCAGTGTGGACAGGAGTCCGGGGCGTCCAATGCCGTTTTCGCGTGCAGCATCCCTAGGCAGACAGGACAGGCCTCGTGGGTATCTGTCGCCGAAAAGGAAAATCCGTAGCCGCTGGGGCAGGCGCGCGAGCTGGGACTCGCCATCCTGGTAGCCTTTTTTGTAAATCTTGGCTTTCGCTTTCCTTTCCCGGGAGTCATGTCCGAGAAAAAACAAGCAAGTTTTCTTAAAATCCTTGTCTGAGACGTCGCCTCCGTCGCGTCGCTTTTGCTGGCTAGCCTGCTACAACTTTAACAGGGTAGCCATGTGACGCAGTTAGCGCCGTCGAGCGAAGCAGTCTGCGGAGAGAAGAGAAGAAAACTTCGGGGTTAAGGAAAAATGTGCCGGACTAGCTTTCGCCAGCCCAGCGATATGCAGGAAATTTCTCTGTACGCTCAGCGTAGGGAGCGAGCTCACCTCTGACGAACAATGTGTCTACAGAGAAGTCCCACGAAGTTCAGGTTTAAGCGAGGGGAAGGGCAAAAAGAGACCGTTTGGATGGGCGCCCGCGTCTTAAAGTGCGACTAAACCCAAAATTAACTTTTTTTAGCTGATAAACTCCCTAGAATGTGTTTAAAATGTTATCTAGCACTATGGCTGTGTTTATTCTCACATAATTGTGCATATCTGTGTAAATTGGCAATATTTGGCAATATTTGGTCTAAAAATGTGTTTACGGTAGTTCTATGGGTTGAACTGGTGGATTACACCTTAATTTTCTTATTTGTGCAAACGCTCATGTGTGACATGTCTGCTCATGTGTGATGTCACACAGGTGGTTCAAGCAGAGCCAATCCCCTGCAGAGATGAGAAGTGCATACCTTATATGGAAGTGCTGCATTTCACTCCTGACAAGCGGTTTTATTTTTCTTTTCATTTTCATTGTTTTAGGCCTTTGGTTTTGGATGGAATGGGTGGAATGGATAAATACATCTACATGTTTATTCTTTGTTGTTGCTTGGTGTATGTTGTTGGCTAGAGGTTTAATTTGTTTTAGGTTGTTGCAGGTGGAGGCGTGAACAAAAGCACAACTCTACCTCCACCCCTCCTTGTCTCTCGACACGCCCATTTTCAGGGAGATTTTGGAAGGAGGAGTTACCGTCTCAACCTGGGTTTAGTTTCCACTTTAAGTACCCAGAGGGCGGGGCCTCTGGCGTGACACTGACACCCACTGCCGTAAAGGCGTGAATGTAGTCCTTTAGGTAATCGCACAGGGGCACAATTCCCATAGCAATAATGTTGCACCGAGTGACCTGACTGATAAAGGGAACCTGAGGCCACCGAACCGGAAACTCTCCGTCAGTTGGCTGCCCCAAGAAATTCTGTCCATAAAAGTTATGAAGAGAATTGGTTACAACGGGCAGCCCTGGCGGAGTCCAACTCCCACCTTGAAAGGGTCCGACTTACTACCGGCAATGCGAACCAAGCTCTCGTACCGCTTGTATAGGGAGGGACTGAACAGCCCGTAGCAACAGGCCCCATATCCCATACTCACGGAGAACCCCCCACAGTGTACCCCGAGGAACATGGTTGAATGCCTTCTCCAAGTCCACAAAACATATGTAGACAGGATGGGCAAGCTCCCATGACCCCTCGAGGACCCTAGTGAGGGTAAAGAGCTGATCCAGTGTTCCACGGCCAGGACGGAACCCACATTGTTCCTCCTGGATCTGAGGTTTGACCAACAATAGGACTTGCTTCTCCAATACCAATGAATAGACCTTACCAGGGAGGCTGAGGAGAGTGATGCCCCTATAATTGGAGCACACTCTCCGGATCCCCTTTTTGAAGAGGGGAACCACCACCCCAGTCTACCAATCCAGTGGCACAGCACCCAAAGTCCATGCAACTTTGACAAAGGTGTGTCAACCAAGACAGCCCCACAACATCCAGAGCCTTAAGGAAATCAGGGTGAATCCCATCCACTCCCAGAGCCCTGCCGCCTCAAAGCTTTTTAACTACCTCAGCGACCTCAGCCACAGTTAAGGATGGATCAACCCCAAAGTTCCCCGACTCAGCTTTCTCCATGGAAGGCATGCTGGTGGGATTAAGAAGGTCCGAGAAGTATTCCTTCCACCTCCCGACAACATCACTGGTTAAGGTCAACAGCAGCCCACCTTCACTGAATACAGTGTTAGTAAAGTGCTGTTTTCCCCTCCTCAGCCCTCTGATGGTTTGCCAGAATCTCCTCGGAGCCGAAAGAGAGTCGTTATCCAAGGTCTCACCGAACTCCTCCCACAACCAAGCTTTTGTCTCAGAAACAGCCAAGGCTACGGACCGCTTGGCCCTCTGGTACTCCTCAGCTGCCTCTGGAGTCCTACTGGCTAACAAGGCCCAATAGGACTCCTTCTTCAGCTTGACAGCCTCCCTAACCCAGGGTGTCCACCACCGAGTTCGTGGATGGCCACCGCAAGAGGCAACGACAACCTTGTGGCCACAGCTCAAATGCAGCTACCTCAACAATTGAGGTGCAGAGCATGGCCCACTCAGACTCAATGTCCCCCACCTCATCTGGGATGCGGTTAAAGCTCTCCCAGAGGTGTGAGTTGAAGATCTCTCTGATGGGATCTTCTGCAAGGCGTTCCCAGTAAATCCTCACTACACGTTTGGGTCTACCAGGTCTGTCCGACATCTTCCCCCGCCATCTTATCCAGCTCACTACCAGGTGGTGATCAGTTGACAGCTCAGCTCCTCTCTTCACCTGAGTGTCCAAAACAAAGAGCCGCAAATCAATGACACGACTATGAAGTCTATCATCGATCTACGACCTAAGGCGTCCAGGTGCCAAGTGCACTTATGGACACCCTTATGTTCGAACATGGTGTTTGAGATGGACAAACTATGACTAGCACAGAAGTCCAACAACAGAACACCACTCGAGTTCAGATCAGAGAGGCCGTTCCTCCCAATCACACCCCTCCAGATCACACTGTCGTTACCCACGTGGGCATTGAAGTCCCCCACCAGAATAAAGGAGTCCCCAGCTGGCACACCTTCCAGCACCTTTACCAAGGACTCCAAGAAGGCTGGATGCTCTGAGCTGTCATTTGGTGCATAGGCACAGAAAACAGTCAGGGTCTGTCCCCCCACCTGAAGACGAAGGGAAGCCACCATCTCATCTACTGGGGAAAACTCCAACACACAGGCATCAAGTCAGGGGGCTACAAGTAGACCCACACCAGCTTGATGCCTCTCACCATGGGCACCTCCAGAGTGGAATAAGGTCCAGCCCCTCTCAAGGAGATCAGTTCCAGTGCCCATGCTGTACGTTGAGGTGAGCCCAACTATATCTAGTCGGTATCTCTCAACCTCACGCACAAGCTCAGGCTCCTTCCCCACCAGAGAGGTCACGTTCCATGTCCCGAGAGCAGCTTTGGTAAGCCAGGGTCAGAGCGCCAAGGTCCCCGCCTTCGGCCACTGCCCATGGCATCACGCACCCGACTTTTATGGCCCTTCCTGCAGGTGGTGGGTCCACAGGAAGGCAAAATCATGCTGCTCCTTCGGGCTGAGCCTGACCGGGCCCCATGGGTAGAGACCAGGTCACCAAGCACTCGCTGACGAGCCCCTCCCCCAGGCCTGGCTCCAGGGTGGGGCCCCGGTAACCCACGTCTGGGCAAGGGACACCGAGTTCCTTGTTGTGTCATGTCCATAAAAATCTTCTGAATTGCTCTTTGTCTGGCCTGTCACCTAGAACCAATCTGCCTTGAGACCCTACCAGGGACAATGATAATTGTCCCCGACAGCATAGCTCCTAGGTTCATTCAGGCAAACAAACTCCTCCACCATGATAAGGTAGCGATTCAAGGAGGAGATCAGGAGATCAGCTTCCACGTCCTTGAATTTTTTTTTATTCTATTGCAATATTCCTCGTCTAATAAACTGGCATTACATTTTCAGTAGCCTTTGTCTGTTTTTATACTAGGACCTAATATTAATCTTATGAAACAATGCTCAGACAGCAGTGCTTTAGAGATTCCAGATGTTGTGGTGCATGATAAAAGGCCATCACTTATTAACCAATAGTCCAGTCTAGACCTGCATTGCCCGTTAGGTTTTATCCATGAATATTCAGTAAGTCCTGGACTCAATGTTCTCCACATATCAGTTAAGTTGTTATCTGTCATAAAACTATTTATTACATTGTTGGTGAAGATTCTCAGTCATCCAGGACATGATAAAATCAGAACAAGCGTTCAATACAAAAACAACTGGACTTTATTTGCAACAGAAAACATTTCGCCCTTCATCCAAAGGGCTTTCTCAATACACTGAGAAAGCCCTCACATTTATTAATAGGAAACTGAGAAATAATGTATTGATGCAGGCAAAAAAACTGAAGGATACAAAGGTATACATAAATGAACATCTGACGAAAAAGAATGCCACTATTGCAAGAAGCAAGGGACATTAAGAAGGTTATTAAGAAAACATTAAAAAATAACATCGACATGGACAAGAAATGGATTTGTTTGGATTAATGATCAAGATGATTCACAACCTAAAATAATAAAAGAAATGAAGGACTTGGAAAAACTTAAATAATCTAGAAGACGGCAAAGTCAGATCATCACGTTATCCTAAATATATAATTATAAACATTAATCTCATGAACAGATTTTTGGACCATGACAGAGAATACTGACTTAGAACCAAAAATATGTAATGTTGATGATTTGATTGATCCGGGCTTCTTTCCTTTTATGGAGGAGTGTGATTATTACAGTGAAAAACAATTTAAGTTGTTCATCTTGTATATAAACGATTTGGTTAAGGTGTCTGGTCTCTTCAAATGCGTTATTTTCACTGATGATAAAACTTTTTTTTGTTCTGGTACTAATATTGAACAACTATTGGTGTCAATGATGAAGGATTAAAATTCAGAATTGGATTAAACTCAACAAATTATCATTAAACTTGGAAAAAACTAATCAAATGATATTTACTAATAGAAATAAAAAAATTGATATTCCATTTCAAGTTGAGGATTCAGTGATTTGTAGAGTTAGTGAGGCAAAATTTTTGGGTGTTGTCATTGCCGATAATCTATCATGGAAACAACATATTAATTCTGTTAAAACAAAAATATCTAAATCTATTGCAATATTTTATAGAGTTAGACATCTACTAAACGACAAGGCACTGTATTTGTTGTATAATACAATTATTGTGCCACATTTGATTTATTATGTTAATGTTTGGGGAAAAACGTGTAAATCAATTTTTTATTTTTTTATTTACTATTTTTATTTTGCAGAAAATAATTGTAAGAATTATAACAAGAAAACATTACTGTCACCCATCAAGTGAATTATTTTATCAAATGAAGTTGCTGAAGTTCTATGATTTGGTGGATTATAACATTTTGTCACTAACGATCCATTGTTAGGCTGATGGTCCTCCTTGATCATGTGAGCAGCTGGTTTCAGGCTGTCATCAGCCAACTGGTTGTGTAACACTGTGAGAGGGTGCTATTTATAAGACTGAGCTGAACCCAGCACCTCAGACTGAGGAAGTCTTTCGGACGAAAGACGAAACGTTTCTACAATTTTTTGCTTTGTTTTGTTTTGTTTTTTTGTTTTTTGAATGTCCAGAGGACCAGACTTAGCTTTTTTAGATTTTTCTACCTGGATTATTGAGCATGCATCAGGGTATTTTGTCACTTATGTATAGAGCTCATAAAAATACACTACCATCAAACATCCAAATGTATTTTGTGAAAAGATCAAGTTGTTACAATCTCAATGGGAAAGATGTACTGTATTTGTAAAACCGCTGTTTAGGACTAGTTTGAAGGGAAGAACTACCGTACCTTAATTCAAGGAATACGATTATGGAATGACTTAATGACAAATGTTAAAGAAGCCAAATCAATCATTGTATTTAAGAAACTGGTTAAAAACGAATTGTTAAACAAATATAAATGAATGTATTTTAATGAGTAATATATGTGAATTGAAAATCGAATGAGTTATTTACTTATTTTGTTATTGTAGAATTTTTTGTTTGAATTGATATTAGATAATAAGGAGCAGATTTAATAAGATACTTTCTTCATCTGCTACCTTTCATTTTATATTTTTATTATATTTTTTCCATTATACATATGTTAATTGTGTATTTCATTATTATAAAATGAATAAATGAATAAAACAAAAAAAAACAAAGCCCTTTGGATGAAGGGCAAAACGTTTTCTGTTACAAATAAAGTCCAGTTGTTTTTGTATTGAACACTTGTTCTGACATTGTTGTGTTGTTGTCTGCCTAATATTTGAGGCCACCTAGCCAGACATTTGTTTGGAGTCATATTCCAGTCTCCCCCTAAAATGACATGGTCAGTGAGATACCATATTTTAAATTCCAGTATAACCTGAGATAATTCCTACAGTAGAGCTCTGGTTAAGCTGTCACTATTAAACCATAAAACATTACCGGCAACTATTATGAGGACCAAGTGGTCCATTTTGATCACCACTGTTAACCAGTGTCCCTGTGTCACTATTTCCCCAGATAAATTGTTAAAACAAATTGCAACACCACCAGTTCAGTTTGTACCATGGCTGAATAAAATCTTGCAATTAGCCCAAAAAGTTTAATCTGTACTTGACGAATGAGTCTCTTGAAACAAAAACAGTTAATTTCTGTCCTTTCGAAAACAAAAATAATGCTTTCCTTTTGATATTGTCTTTTAAACCTCTAGCATTAAGTGAAGCAAATGAAAATTTCTCATTCAACATAAAAAAACAATGAAAAGGGGTTTAACCCCAAGATCGTTAGAACAATTAACACTAAATGTTTTTCAGTAAGCAAGCTTAAACTGAAGAACTGCATTTGCAAGTCCCTTTAATGTCCTGCTTCTCCATCTTATTATCATGCGTGCCTTCCGTACCCATTTGGCCCCATCAATATACCCAAAGGGGCCATGAAAATATGCCACCTTTCCAGCTTTTGTGGCTTGATCAATGAGTGGCCACATTTCTCTCCTCCCAGTCCTCTTTGGGTAACATATCAGCAAACCTGATGCCCAATTCTTTGCAGTAGGTGGATTTTTTATTTATTTATTTTCCCTCCAGATTTCTTCCTTAATTATTCTTCGAGTGAAAAGAACAATGATGTTTCTGTCTAAAAAATGATAGGTGAAATTTAGGACTTGCTAAGTGAGCTCCAGAAAACATGACTGCTCAACCTGCCATCTTGTCCTGCCTCCTCTTTGGTTAGCTTGTATCTGTTTTACATACTAGGCTTTTAATATTTCACTGACATTACATGTTCCGATTGGTTCGGTTTTGCACTGACCAATCAGCTCTGGGCAATTCAAATGCTGCATTGGTCTGATCAAATAAAGTCTGACTGTTAATTTGAATTCTGCAGCGTCTTTCCAGTGTCGTTACCAAATCAACGTTCTTTTTGTACATTTTACTTGACCATATTTTCAGCTATCATGTAAGTAGTTGAGTAATGAGGATGTAAGCAACGCATATTGTGTAATAGCGGGTTTATTTGTTATTTAAGTACACAAAGTTTTAAATGTAGGATCTGATTACAATGTTTTACTGCGTTTTTTTTCTTTCTTCTTCTTCTTTTTTATCAAATGTAATTGTTGTGCTGTTTTATTACAGAATTTGTTTGTGTGCATCTCATTTTTGAACCAGAATGGCTCAGTGGATACAGGATGAGTTGATGACGAATAGTGCTCTGATAAAACAACTGGCCGATTATGCGAAAGATGAATCGCTCCGGCAGGGAATCGTAATGAGGACCAAGGAGAATCCAAACTCATCTGAGGTGTGATTTGCATACACACGCATGAAATCTGACGAGTCTTGTTTAGTTTTCAGAGTTTGGCTTGTTCTTCATTACTGTACTGGCAAAGTATTTAATCTGTTAAAATGTGTACTGTAGTAGACAAAGGAGAACATGAATAATTCAGATTTTGTCGTTAGGCCTCTGCGGATGGTACCGTACCGATATGTTCATTGTGAAGTTGTGTAGCTTAAGGAACATGATTTTCAATAGACCCATACTAATCCTGTTTGTTACCTTAGCCCACTTGTTTTTATTCATTCCTCACGTGCCACATTTCATGACTGTGTTGTAATGAACATCTTTTTTGTTGTCGACATTCCGTTTTATAGTTTTCTTACTTTCTACAACTTGTTTTGCAGTTGGTGACCTATGCTCCGTTCACGCTCTTCCCTTCACCTGTTCCTAAAGCTGCATTTCTTCAGGCTCTTGCATTGCAAACTCACTACAACCTGTTGGTGGATAGGGTCAGTCAAGACGCAGACTTCCTGCAAACGGCTTTAGCCAGGTAGGATGCGGGACGATTATCTGGAATGATGTGCAAATTAGGCTTTAAGTAGTTTAATAAATCTAAAAAAGCTAAGTCTGGTCCTCTGGACATTCAAAAAAAAAAAAACAAAGCAAAAAAAATTGTAGAAACGTTTCGTCTTTCGTCCGAAAGACTTCCTCAGTCTGAGTTGCTGTATTCAGCTCAGTCTTATAAATAGCACCCTCTCACAGTGGATCAACCAGTTGGCTGATGACAGCCTGAAACCAGCTGCTCACATGATCAAGGAGGACCATCAGCCTAACGATGGATCGTTAGCACCCTGATGGTTGTTTGCTATTCACAGAGGGCTGAGTGATACTAGCAATAACAGCATTGTAATGCCGGTTACCCACTGCACAACTCGAAACGCGCCTGCCGTCCCCTCTTTTGGCCGCTGGTCACGGTCCCACTGAACCACTGAACACCGTCTGATGACGTACACTAGGGGGTAGCAGAGGGAGGGGTCTCTGGCTTGTTTTCCGGGTTCAGTTGTTGTTTTAACTGCACCTCCGACGGTCTTCGATGAGATTAAAACTTTTTTTTATGTTTGGGGTGATCTACACTGGAGAGGACAGCAGCCTGTCAGCAGCAACTGTAAAAATGCCACGTTTCTTACCGGAGTTTGGTTCCAATTCCTGGAGGCTCGATCCGGTGAGTTTAAAAAGTCCGAAAAAAGTCCCGTTGTGGTTGTGTAATCAGATAGCGAGGCTCTCCCGACTGTTTGCCGGATGCGTCGAGCCGCCAGAGATCAACATTTGGGACGTCGGCGGCTCGACGGCGACGCGCGCGTGCGTGTGCAGGCTGCCCCCGCGCCGCTTCGATCACTTGAATCTCGCCGCTTCCTTGTTCGCCGTGACTCCACGCGTCTCCTCCATAGACTTTGAATGTAAACCGGCCGCTTCGGCCGCTCGACAAAGGGGGCAGTGGGTAACAGGCATAAGAGGGAGACAGTTGAACCCGGAGGCCTCCACCCCTGTTTAATGATGGACGGTTTCTTTTCACAAAGATGGCCTCCTTTACTCCTCTCTCAAACCATCGTTCCTCTCTATCAAGGATGTGAACATCTTCATCCCTGAAAGAGTGACCGCTGGCCTGGAGATGAGTGTAGACCGCAGAGTCCTGACCTGATGATGTTGATCTTCTGTGCTGGGCCATCCTTTTGGCCAGTGGCTGTTTAGTTTCCCCGATATAAGACTGATCACAGCCCTCCTGACACTGAACAGCATACACAATATTACTCTGTTTGTGCCGGGGGACTGGATCTTTGGGATGAACCAGTCTTTGTCGTAATGTATTTTGGGGTTTAAAAGCCACTGGGACGTTGTGTTTAGAAAATAAACGTCTCAATGTCTCTGAAACTCCCTGCAACATACGGAATGACCACTGGTCTGGGTCTGGGTTCCTTCTTTTCACCTGATGGCTGGCTGGAGTCCTGTTTGGGTTTCTTCTCTGCTTTCAGGAAGGCCCAGTTAGGATATCCACAT
>JBBPBX010045318.1:0-27079 GCA_038048925.1 Garcialebias charrua
GCCGGGCAGACGAGCAGAGGAAAAAGTGAGAAGATACAGACTCAAGAGGGAGAAAGTTGGACAAAGCGCCTTGGTGAGGACAAATTTAAGACAAAGTTGGAGGAGCTTGGTCGACGCGAAGGGAGGGACGAGAGGATACAGACGCAAATAGTCCTGGCGAGCTTTGAGTTGAGGAGTTTCAGTTTCGCGGGCTCTGCTGCTGCGTTCAATGGACGTGGGAGAAGAAGAGGACGAGTGAATTGCAACGTTCTCAAAGTTTCCTCTGGGATTTACAAAAACTCTGGGTTTTTGTAACAGGCCTGCAACGTTTTTCCCACTCTTCTGGAGGTTGTGAGTAATAAATTGACTGGGTTACATTTTGTACAGGACTGAGTATATTGATGTACATGGACATTTACTGTTGTTCTTTGGTGAAAAGAAAAAAAAGACCTGTAATATTCCTTTTGTTCTGCCTTATGTGAAGAGGTATTTTGTTTAAATTTTAAGAGTTTTCCGGCTATAAAGTTTATGGTGGTGACTAGTTAAACTTCCTGTCACTCACTATTAGGTTATTTAGTTTAATAAATTAAGGCTGAATCATTTTGCCTCAAATTACACTGTTTCTCTGGGTCCTATTTGTATTAAACTAGGTCATTGGTGCTGCACACCGATTGGGGTACCAGATTGATACCGAACCCAAGCACCCTCCATTTTAGGTTTTCAGCATAAAGTGTGCAGAGGTGCTACATTGTGTTTAATGGGAGGAGTCAAGTTGTGTTCATGGGAGGAGTCAAGTTGTGATTAGGGGAGGAGTCAAGTTGTGATTAGGGGAGGAGTCAATTTGTGATTAGGGGAGGGGTCATGTTGTGTTTAGGGGAGGGGTCAAGTTGTGATTAGGGGAGGAGTCAAGTTGTGATTAGGGGAGGAGTCAAGTTGTGATTAGGGGAGGAGTCATGTTGTGTTTAGGGGAGGAGTCAAGTTGTGTTTAGGGGAGGAGTCAAGTTGTGTTTAGGGGAGGAGTCAAGTTGTGTTTAGGGGAGGAGTCAAGTTGTGACTGCAGGAGTCAAGTTGTGACTGCAGGAGTCAAGTTGTGACTGCAGGAATCAAGTTGTGATTGCAGGAGTCAAGTTGTGTTTAGGGGATGAGTTAAAGCCCCACTGACATGATTCTTTAATTCTCATAAAATTGCTCAAAATATAAATATTTTATCATTTAAATATGTTCATTTTTGCAAACAAAATGATAAATCACTTTAATTTTGCTTTAAAAGTGATTTTGAACTTCAAGCCGTGTTTAATCTGGGGAAATCCGATTACACACGAACGCACCATCTGTGACGTAACACCGGGCAGAGCTCTGGGCTTGTCACAGTGTGCGGGTATGAGCAGCTTGACATGAAGGTAAGTCTGATACAGCATCAGACCTAAATTAGATCCTGTTGTTTCTTGTTCCATTACCCAAACTATTTTCTGCTTCCCAAAATGAAGACAAATAGCTCAAATCTTCACTTAGATTGCTAAATTGGTCGGGTTTTAAATTGTCCGCTATTAAAGAGACCAGAGCCATCAGCCTCACACTACGTCACAGATGATGCGTTCGGATGTAATCGGATTCCCCATGATTAAAAACGGCTTGAAGTTCAAAATCACTTTTAAAACAGAATTAAAGTGATTTAATATAATGTCACATTTATCATTTTGTTTGCAAAAACGAACATATTTAAATGATAAAATATATATATTTTGAGCAATTTTATGAATAGTAAAAAAATCATGTCAGTGGACCTTTAAGTTGTGTTTAGGGGAGGAGTCGATTTGTGTTTAGAGGAGTCAAGTTGTGATTGCAGGAGTCAAATTGTGATTGGGGATCAGTTAAGTTGTGATCGGGGGAGGTGTCAAGTTGTTTATGGGAGGAGTCATGTTGTGTTTATGGGAGGAGTTAAGTTGTGTTTAATGGGAGGAGTCAAGTTGTGTTCATGGGAGGAGTCAAGTTGTGATTAGGGGAGGAGTCAAGTTGTGATTAGGGGAGGAGTCATGTTGTGTTTAGGGGAGGAGTCACGTTATGTTTAGGGGAGGAGTCAAGTTGTGTTTAGGGGAGGAGTCAAGTTGTGTTTAGGGGAGGAATCAAGTTGTGTTTAGGGGAGGAGTCAAGTTGTAACTGCAGGAGTCAAGTTGTGACTGCAGGAGTCAAGTTGTGACTGCAGGAGTCAAGTTGTGACTGCAGGAATCAAGTTGTGATTGCAGGAGTCAAGTTGTGTTTAGGGGATGAGTTAAAGCCCCACTGACATGATTCTTTAATTCTCATAAAATTGCTCAAAATATAAATATTTTATCATTTAAATATGTTCATTTTTGCAAACAAAATGATAAATCACTTTAATTTTGCTTTAAAAGTGATTTTGAACTTCAAGCCGTGTTTAATCTGGGGAAATCCGATTACACACGAACGCACCATCTGTGACGTAACACCGGGCAGAGCTCTGGGCTTGTCACAGTGTGCGGGTATGAGCAGCTTGACATGAAGGTAAGTCTGATACAGCATCAGACCTAAATTAGATCCTGTTGTTTCTTGTTCCATTACCCAAACTATTTTCTGCTTCCCAAACTGAAGACAAATAGCTCAAATCTTCACTTAGATTGCTAAATTGGTCGGGTTTTAAATTGTCCGCTATTAAAGAGACCAGAGCCATCAGCCTCACACTACGTCACAGATGATGCGTTCGGATGTAATCGGATTTCCCATGGTTAAAAATGGCTTGAAGTTCAAAATCACTAGCAGAATTAAAGTGATTTAATATAATGTCACATTTATCATTTTGTTTGCAAAAACGTACATATTTAAATGATAAAATATATATATTTTGAACAATATTATGAATAGTAAAAAAATCATGTCAGTGGACCTTTAAGTTGTGTTTAGGGGAGGAGTCGATTTGTGTTTAGAGGAGTCAAGTTGTGATTGCAGGAGTCAAATTGTGATTGGGAGGAGTTAAGTTGTGATCAGGGGAGGTGTCAAGTTGTTTATGGGAAGAGTCAAGTTGTGTTTATGGGAGGAGTCAAGTTGTGTTTAGGGGAGGAGTCAAGTTGTGTTAATGGGAGGAGTCAAGTTGTGTTTATGGGAGGAGTCAAGTTGTGATTAGGGGAGGAGTCAAGTTGTGATTAGGGGAGGGGTCATGTTGTGTTTAGGGGAGGAGTCACATTGTGTTTAGGGGAGGAGTCACGTTGTGTTAGGGGGAAGAGTCACGTTGTGTTTAGGGGAGGAGTCACATTCTGTTTAGGGAAGTAGTCAAGTTGTGTTTAGGGGAGTAGTCAAGTTGTGATTAGGGGAAGAGTTAAAGCCCCACAGACATGATTTTTTAATTTGCATGAAATTATTCAAAATATATATATTTTATCATTTAAATATGTTCATTTTTGCAAACAAAATGATAAATCACTTTAATTTTGCTTTAAAAGTGATTTTGAACTTCAAGCCGTGTTTAATCTGGGGAAATCCGGTTACACACGAACGCACCATCTGTGATGTAACACCGGGCAGAGCTCTGGGCTTGTCACAGTGCGCGGGTATGAGCAGCTCGACATGAAGGTAAGTCTGATACAGCATCAGACCTAAATTAGATCCTTTTGTTTCTTGTTCCATCACCCAAACTATTTTCTGCTTCCCAAAATGAAGACAAATACCTCAAATCTTCACTTATATTGCTAAATTCGTCGAGTTTTAAATTGTCCGCTATTAAAGAGACCAGAGCCATCAGCCTCACACTACGTCACAGATGGTGCGTTCGGGTGTAATCGGATTTCCCATGATTAAACATGGTTTGAAGTTCAAAATCACTTTTAAAGCAGAATTAAAATGATTTATCATTTTGTTTGCAAAAACGAACATATTCAAATGATAAAATATATATATATTGAGCAATTTTATGAATAGTAAAAAAATAATGTCAGTGGAACTTTAAGTTGTGTTTAGGGGAGGAGTCGATTTGTGTTTAGAGGAGTCAAGTTGTGATTGCAGGAGTCAAATTGTGATTGGGAGCAGTTAAGTTGTGATCAGGGGAGGTGTCAAGTTGTTTATGGGAGGAGTCAAGTTGTGTTTATGGGAGGAGTCAAGTTGTGTTTAGGGGAGGAGTCAAGTTGTGTTAGGGGAGGAGTCAAGTGGTGATTAAGGGAGGAGTCAAGTTGTGTTAATGGGAGGAGTCAAGTTGTGATTAGGGGAGGAGTCAAGTTGTGATTAGGGGAGGAGTCAAGTTGTGATTAGGGGAGGGGTCATGTTGTGTTTAGGGGAGGAGTCACATTGTGTTTAGGGGAGGAGTCACGTTGTGTTGGGGGAAGAGTCACGTTGTGTTTAGGGGAGGAGTCACATTCTGTTTAGGGAAGTAGTCAAGTTGTGTTTAGGGGAGTAGTCAAGTTGTGATTAGGGGAAGAGTTAAAGCCCCACAGACATGATTTTTTAATTTGCATGAAATTACTCAAAATATATATATTTTATCATTTAAATATGTTCATTTTTGCAAACAAAATGATAAATCACTTTAATTTTGCTTTAAAAGTGATTTTGAACTTCAAGCCGTGTTTAATCTGGGGAAATCCGGTTACACACGAACGCACCATCTGTGACGTAACACCGGGCAGAGCTCTGGGCTTGTCACAGTGCGCGGGTATGAGCAGCTCGACATGAAGGTAAGTCTGATACAGCATCAGACCTAAATTAGATCCTGTTGTTTCTTGTTCCATCACCCAAACTATTTTCTGCTTCCCAAAATGAAGACAAATACCTCAAATCTTCACATAGATTGCAAAATTCGTCGAGTTTTAAATTGTCCGCTATTAAAGAGACCAGAGCCATCAGCCTCACACTACGTCACAGATGGTGCGTTCGGGTGTAATCGGATTTCCCATGATTAAACACGGTTTGAAGTTCAAGCAGAATTAAAGTGATTTATCATTTTGTTTGCAAAAACGAACATATTTAAATGATAAAATATAATATATATATTGAGCAATTTTATGAATAGTAAAAAAATCATGTCAGTGGACCTTTAAGTTGTGTTTAGGGGAGGAGTCGATTTGTGTTTAGAGGAGTCAAGTTGTGATTTCATGTGTCAAATTCTGATTGGGATCAGTTAAGTTGTGATCGGGGGAGGTGTCAAGTTGTTTATGGGAAGAGTCAAGTTGTGTTTATGGGAGGAGTTAAGTTGTGTTTAATGGGAGGAGTCAAGTTGTGTTTATGGGAGGAGTCAAGTTGTGATTAGGGGAGGAGTCAAGTTATGATTAGGGGAGGAGTCAATTTGTGATTAGGGGAGGAGTCATGTTGTGTTTAGGGGAGGAGTCAAGTTGTGATTAGGGGAGGAGTCAAGTTGTGATTAGGGGAGGAGTCAAGTTGTGTTTAGGGGAGGAGTCAAGTTGTGTTTAGGGGAGGAGTCAAGTTGTGACTGCAGGAGTAAAGTTGTGACTGCAGGAGTCAAGTTGTAACTGCAGGAGTCAAGTTGTGATTGCAGGAGTCAAGTTGTGTTTAGGGGATGAGTTAAAGCCCCACTGACATGATTCTTTAATTCTCATAAAATTGCTCAGAATATATATATATTATCATTTAAATATATTCATTTTTGCAAACAAAATGATAAATCTTTTTAATTTTGCTTTAAAAGTGATTTTGAACTTCAAGCCGTGTTTAATCTAGGGAAATCGGATTACACACGAACGCTCCATCTGTGACGTAACACCGGGCAGAGCTCTGGGCTTGTCACAGTGCGCGGGTAATAGCAGCTCGACATGAAGGTAAGTCTGATACAGCATCAGACCTAAATTAGATCCTGTTGTTTCTTGTTCCATCACCCAAACTATTTTCTGCTTCCCAAAATGAAAACAAATAGCTCAAATCTTCACATAGATTGCTAAATTCATCGGGTTTTAAACTGGCTGCAATTACAGAGACCAGAGCCCTCAGCCTCACACTACGTCACAGATGGTGCGTTCGGATGTAATCGGATTCCCCATGATTAAAAACGGCTTGAAGTTCAAAATCACTTTTAAAGCAGAATTAAAGTGATTTAATATAATGTCACATTTATCATTTTGTTTGCAAAAACGAACATATTTAAATGATAAAATATATATATTTTGAGCAATTTTATGAATAGTAAAAAAATCATGTCAGTGGACCTTTAAGTTGTGTTTAGGGGAGGAGTCGATTTGTGTTTAGAGGAGTCAAGTTGTGATTGCAGGAGTCAAATTGTGATTGGGGATCAGTTAAGTTGTGACCGGGGGAGGTGTCAAGTTGTTTATGGGAGGAGTCATGTTGTGTTTATGGGAGGAGTTAAGTTGTGTTTAATGGGAGGAGTCAAGTTGTGATTAGGGGAGGTGTCAAGTTTTTTATGGGAGGAGTCAAGTTGTGTTTATGGGAGGAGTTAAGTTGTGTTTAGGGGAGGAGTCAAGTTGTGTTAATGGGAGGAGTCAAGTTGTGATTAGGGGAGGAGTCAAGTGGTGATTAAGGGAGGAGTCAATTTGTGATTAGGGGAGGAGTCAAGTTGTGATTAGGGGAGGAGTCAAGTTGTGATTAGGGGAGGAGTCAAGTTGTGATTAGGGGAGGGGTCACATTGTGTTTAGGGGAGGAGTCACGTTGTGTTAGGGGGAGGAGTCACGTTGTGTTTAGGGGAGGAGTTAAGTTGTGTGTAGGGGAGGAGTCAAGTTGTGTTAATGGGAGGAGTCATGTTGTGTTAATGGGAGGAGTCATGTTGTGTTTATGGGAGGAGTCAAGTGGTGATTAGGGGAGGAGTCAATTTGTGATTAGGGGAGGAGTCATGGTGTGTTTAGGGGAGGAGTCAAGTTGTGAATAGGGAGGAGTCAAGTTGTGATTAGGGGAGGAGTCATGTTGTGATTAGGGGAGGAGTCAAGTTGTGTTTAGGGGAGGAGTCAAGTTGTGATTATAGGAGTCAAGTTGTGATTGCAAGAGTCTAGTTTTGATTGCAGGAGTCAAGTTGTGATTAGGGGAAGAGTTAAAGCCCCACTGGCATGGTTTTTTAATTTTCATAAAATTGCTCAAAATATATATCTTTTATCATTTAAATATGTTCATTTTTGCAAACAAAATTATAAATCACTTTAATTTTGCTTTAAAAGAGATTTTGAACTTCAAGCCGTGTTTAATCTGGGGATATCCGATTACACACGAACGCACCATCTGTGACGTAACACCGGGCAGAGCTCTGGGCTTGTCACAGTGGGCGGGTAATAGCAGCTCGACATGAAGGTAAGTCTGATACAGCATCAGACCTAAATTAGATCCTGTTGTTTCTTGTTCCATCACCCAAACTATTTTCTGCTTCCCAAAATGAAGACAAATAGCTCAAATCTTCACATAGATTGCTAAATTCATCGGGTTTTAAATTGGCCGCAATTAAAGAGACGAGAGCCCTCAGCCTCACGCTACGTCACAGATGGTGCGTTCGGATGTAATCGGATTCCCCATGATTAAAAACGGCTTGAAGTTCAAAATCACTTTTAAAACAGAATTAAAGTGATTTAATATAATGTCACATTTATCATTTTGTTTGCAAAAACGAACATATTTAAATGATAAAATATATATATTTTGAGCAATTTTATGAATAGTAAAAAAATCATGTCAGTGGACCTTTAAGTTGTGTTTAGGGGAGGAGTCGATTTGTGTTTAGAGGAGTCAAGTTGTGATTGCAGGAGTCAAATTGTGATTGAGGATCAGTTAAGTTGTGATCGGGGGAGGTGTCAAGTTGTTTATGGGAGGAGTCACGTTGTGTTTATGGGAGGAGTTAAGTTGTGTTTAATGGGAGGAGTCAAGTTGTGTTCATGGGAGGAGTCAAGTTGTGATTAGGGGAGGAGTCAAGTTGTGATTAGGGGAGGAGTCAATTTGTGATTAGGGGAGGAGTCATGTTGTGTTTAGGGGAGGGGTCAAGTTGTGATTAGGGGAGGAGTCAAGTTGTGATTAGGGGAGGAGTCAAGTTGTGATTAGGGGAGGAGTCATGTTGTGTTTAGGGGAGGAGTCACGTTATGTTTAGGGGAGGAGTCAAGTTGTGTTTAGGGGAGGAGTCAAGTTGTGTTTAGGGGAGGAATCAAGTTGTGTTTAGGGGAGGAGTCAAGTTGTAACTGCAGGAGTCAAGTTGTGACTTCAGGAGTCAAGTTGTGACTGCAGGAGTCAAGTTGTGACTGCAGGAATCAAGTTGTGATTGCAGGAGTCAAGTTGTGTTTAGGTGATGAGTTAATGCCCCACTGACATGATTCTTTAATTCTCATAAAATTGCTCAAAATATAATTATTTTATCATTTAAATATGTTCATTTTTGCAAACAAAATCATAAATCACTTTAATTTTGCTTTAAAAGTGATTTTTAACTTCAAGCCATGTTTAATCTGGGGAAATCCGATTACACACGAACGCACCATCTGTGACGTAACACCGGGCAGAGCTCTGGGCTTGTCACAGTGTGCGGGTATGAGCAGCTTGACATGAAGGTAAGTCTGATACAGCATCTGACCTAAATTAGATCCTGTTGTTTCTTGTTCCATTACCCAAACTATTTTCTGCTTCCCAAACTGAAGACAAATAGCTCAAATCTTCACTTAGATTGCTAAATTGGTCGGGTTTTAAATTGTCCGCTATTAAAGAGACCAGAGCCATCAGCCTCACACTACGTCACAGATGATGCGTTCGGATGTAATCGGATTTCCCATGGTTAAAAATGGCTTGAAGTTCAAAATCACTTTTAAAGCAGAATTAAAGTGATTTAATATAATGTCACATTTATCATTTTGTTTGCAAAAACGTACATATTTAAATGATAAAATATATATATTTTGAACAATATTATGAATAGTAAAAAAATCATGTCAGTGGACCTTTAAGTTGTGTTTAGGGGAGGAGTCGATTTGTGTTTAGAGGAGTCAAGTTGTGATTGCAGGAGTCAAATTGTGATTGGGAGGAGTTAAGTTGTGATCAGGGGAGGTGTCAAGTTGTTTATGGGAAGAGTCAAGTTGTGTTTATGGGAGGAGTCAAGTTGTGTTTAGGGGAGGAGTCAAGTTGTGTTAATGGGAGGAGTCAAGTTGTGTTTATGGGAGGAGTCAAGTTGTGATTAGGGGAGGAGTCAAGTTGTGATTAGGGGAGGGGTCATGTTGTGTTTAGGGGAGGAGTCACATTGTGTTTAGGGGAGGAGTCACGTTGTGTTAGGGGGAAGAGTCACGTTGTGTTTAGGGGAGGAGTCACATTCTGTTTAGGGAAGTAGTCAAGTTGTGTTTAGGGGAGTAGTCAAGTTGTGATTAGGGGAAGAGTTAAAGCCCCACAGACATGATTTTTTAATTTGCATGAAATTATTCAAAATATATATATTTTATCATTTAAATATGTTCATTTTTGCAAACAAAATGATAAATCACTTTAATTTTGCTTTAAAAGTGATTTTGAACTTCAAGCCGTGTTTAATCTGGGGAAATCCGGTTACACACGAACGCACCATCTGTGATGTAACACCGGGCAGAGCTCTGGGCTTGTCACAGTGCGCGGGTATGAGCAGCTCGACATGAAGGTAAGTCTGATACAGCATCAGACCTAAATTAGATCCTTTTGTTTCTTGTTCCATCACCCAAACTATTTTCTGCTTCCCAAAATGAAGACAAATACCTCAAATCTTCACTTATATTGCTAAATTCGTCGAGTTTTAAATTGTCCGCTATTAAAGAGACCAGAGCCATCAGCCTCACACTACGTCACAGATGGTGCGTTCGGGTGTAATCGGATTTCCCATGATTAAACATGGTTTGAAGTTCAAAATCACTTTTAAAGCAGAATTAAACTGATTTATCATTTTGTTTGCAAAAACGAACATATTCAAATGATAAAATATAATATATATTGAGCAATTTTATGAATAGTAAAAAAATCATGTCAGTGGACCTTTAAGTTGTGTTTAGGGGAGGAGTTGATTTGTGTTTAGAGGAGTCAAGTTGTGATTTCATGTGTCAAATTGTGATTGGGATCAGTTAAGTTGTGATCGGGGGAGGTGTCAAGTTGTTTATGGTTAGAGTCAAGTTGTGTTTATGGGAGGAGTTAAGTTGTGTTTAATGGGAGGAGTCAAGTTGTGTTTATGGGAGGAGTCAAGTTGTGATTAGGGGAGGAGTCAAGTGGTGATTAAGGGAGGAGTCAATTTGTGATTAGGGGAGGAGTCATGTTGTGTTTAGGGGAGGAGTCAAGTTGTGATTAGGGGAGGAGTCAAGTTGTGATTAGGGGAGGAGTCAAGTTGTGATTAGGGGAGGAGTCAAGTTGTGATTAGGGGAGGAGTCAAGTTGTGATTAGGGGAGGAGTCAAGTTGTGATTAGGGGAGGGGTCATGTTGTGTTTAGGGGAGGAGTCACATTGTGTTTAGGGGAGGAGTCACGTTGTGTTAGGGGGAGGAGTCACGTTGTGTTTAGGGGAGGAGTTAAGTTGTGTGTAGGGGAGGAGTCAAGTTGTGTTAATGGGAGGAGTCAAGTTGTGTTTATGGGAGGAGTCAAGTGGTGATTAGGGGAGGAGTCAATTTGTGATTAGGGGAGGAGTCATGGTGTGTTTAGGGGAGGAGTCAAGTTGTGATTAGGGAGGAGTCAAGTTGTGATTAGGGGAGGAGTCAAGTTGTGATTAGGGGAGGAGTCAAGTTGTGTTTAGGGGAGGAGTCAAGTTGTGATTATAGGAGTCAAGTTGTGATTGCAAGAGTCTAGTTTTGATTGCAGGAGTCAAGTTGTGATTAGGGGAAGAGTTAAAGCCCCACTGGCATGGTTTTTTAATTTTCATAAAATTGCTCAAAATATATATCTTTTATCATTTAAATATGTTCATTTTTGCAAACAAAATTATAAATCACTTTAATTTTGCTTTAAAAGAGATTTTGAACTTCAAGCCGTGTTTAATCTGGGGATATCCGATTACACACGAACGCACCATCTGTGACGTAACACCGGGCAGAGCTCTGGGCTTGTCACAGTGGGCGGGTAATAGCAGCTCGACATGAAGGTAAGTCTGATACAGCATCAGACCTAAATTAGATCCTGTTGTTTCTTGTTCCATCACCCAAACTATTTTCTGCTTCCCAAAATGAAGACAAATAGCTCAAATCTTCACATAGATTGCTAAATTCATCGGGTTTTAAATTGGCCGCAATTAAAGAGACCAGAGCCCTCAGCCTCACGCTACGTCACAGATGGTGCGTTCGGATGTAATCGGATTCCCCATGATTAAAAACGGCTTGAAGTTCAAAATCACTTTTAAAACAGAATTAAAGTGATTTAATATAATGTCACATTTATCATTTTGTTTGCAAAAACGAACATATTTAAATGATAAAATATATATATATATTTTGAGCAATTTTATGAATAGTAAAAAAATCATGTCAGTGGACCTTTAAGTTGTGTTTAGGGGAGGAGTCGATTTGTGTTTAGAGGAGTCAAGTTGTGATTGCAGGAGTCAAATTGTGATTGGGGATCAGTTAAGTTGTGATCGGGGGAGGTGTCAAGTTGTTTATGGGAGGAGTCATGTTGTGTTTATGGGAGGAGTTAAGTTGTGTTTAATGGGAGGAGTCAAGTTGTGTTCATGGGAGGAGTCAAGTTGTGATTAGGGGAGGAGTCAAGTTGTGATTAGGGGAGGAGTCAATTTGTGATTAGGGGAGGAGTCATGTTGTGTTTAGGGGAGGAGTCAAGTTGTGATTAGGGGAGGAGTCAAGTTGTGATTAGGGGAGGAGTCATGTTGTGTTTAGGGGAGGAGTCACGTTATGTTTAGGGGAGGAGTCAAGTTGTGTTTAGGGGAGGAGTCAAGTTGTGTTTAGGGGAGGAGTCAAGTTGTGTTTAGGGGAGGAGTCAAGTTGTGACTGCAGGAGTCAAGTTGTGACTGCAGGAGTCAAGTTGTGATTGCAGGAGTCAAGTTGTGTTTAGGGGATGAGTTAAAGCCCCACTGACATGATTCTTTAATTCTCATAAAATTGCTCAAAATATAAATATTTTATCATTTAAATATGTTCATTTTTGCAAACAAAATGATAAATCACTTTAATTTTGCTTTAAAAGTGATTTTGAACTTCAAGCCGTGTTTAATCTGGGGAAATCCGATTACACACGAACGCACCATCTGTGACGTAACACCGGGCAGAGCTCTGGGCTTGTCACAGTGTGCGGGTATGAGCAGCTTGACATGAAGGTAAGTCTGATACAGCATCTGACCTAAATTAGATCCTGTTGTTTCTTGTTCCATTACCCAAACTATTTTCTGCTTCCCAAACTGAAGACAAATAGCTCAAATCTTCACTTAGATTGCTAAATTGGTCGGGTTTTAAATTGTCCGCTATTAAAGAGACCAGAGCCATCAGCCTCACACTACGTCACAGATGATGCGTTCGGATGTAATCGGATTTCCCATGGTTAAAAATGGCTTGAAGTTCAAAATCACTTTTAAAGCAGAATTAAAGTGATTTAATATAATGTCACATTTATCATTTTGTTTGCAAAAACGTACATATTTAAATGATAAAATATATATATTTTGAACAATATTATGAATAGTAAAAAAATCATGTCAGTGGACCTTTAAGTTGTGTTTAGGGGAGGAGTCGATTTGTGTTTAGAGGAGTCAAGTTGTGATTGCAGGAGTCAAATTGTGATTGGGAGGAGTTAAGTTGTGATCAGGGGAGGTGTCAAGTTGTTTATGGGAAGAGTCAAGTTGTGTTTATGGGAGGAGTCAAGTTGTGTTTAGGGGAGGAGTCAAGTTGTGTTAATGGGAGGAGTCAAGTTGTGTTTATGGGAGGAGTCAAGTTGTGATTAGGGGAGGAGTCAAGTTGTGATTAGGGGAGGGGTCATGTTGTGTTTAGGGGAGGAGTCACATTGTGTTTAGGGGAGGAGTCACGTTGTGTTAGGGGGAAGAGTCACGTTGTGTTTAGGGGAGGAGTCACATTCTGTTTAGGGAAGTAGTCAAGTTGTGTTTAGGGGAGTAGTCAAGTTGTGATTAGGGGAAGAGTTAAAGCCCCACAGACATGATTTTTTAATTTGCATGAAATTATTCAAAATATATATATTTTATCATTTAAATATGTTCATTTTTGCAAACAAAATGATAAATCACTTTAATTTTGCTTTAAAAGTGATTTTGAACTTCAAGCCGTGTTTAATCTGGGGAAATCCGGTTACACACGAACGCACCATCTGTGATGTAACACCGGGCAGAGCTCTGGGCTTGTCACAGTGCGCGGGTATGAGCAGCTCGACATGAAGGTAAGTCTGATACAGCATCAGACCTAAATTAGATCCTTTTGTTTCTTGTTCCATCACCCAAACTATTTTCTGCTTCCCAAAATGAAGACAAATACCTCAAATCTTCACTTATATTGCTAAATTCGTCGAGTTTTAAATTGTCCGCTATTAAAGAGACCAGAGCCATCAGCCTCACACTACGTCACAGATGGTGCGTTCGGGTGTAATCGGATTTCCCATGATTAAACATGGTTTGAAGTTCAAAATCACTTTTAAAGCAGAATTAAACTGATTTATCATTTTGTTTGCAAAAACGAACATATTCAAATGATAAAATATAATATATATTGAGCAATTTTATGAATAGTAAAAAAATCATGTCAGTGGAACTTTAAGTTGTGTTTAGGGGAGGAGTCGATTTGTGTTTAGAGGAGTCAAGTTGTGATTTCATGTGTCAAATTGTGATTGGGATCAGTTAAGTTGTGATCGGGGGAGGTGTCAAGTTGTTTATGGTTAGAGTCAAGTTGTGTTTATGGGAGGAGTTAAGTTGTGTTTAATGGGAGGAGTCAAGTTGTGTTTATGGGAGGAGTCAAGTTGTGATTAGGGGAGGAGTCAAGTGGTGATTAAGGGAGGAGTCAATTTGTGATTAGGGGAGGAGTCATGTTGTGTTTAGGGGAGGAGTCAAGTTGTGATTAGGGGAGGAGTCAAGTTGTGATTAGGGGAGGAGTCAAGTTGTGATTAGGGGAGGAGTCAAGTTGTGATTAGGGGAGGAGTCATAGTTGTGTTTAGGGGAGGAGTCACGTTGTGTTGGGGGAAGAGTCACGTTGTGTTTAGGGGAGGAGTCACATTCTGTTTAGGGAAGTAGTCAAGTTGTGTTTAGGGGAGTAGTCAAGTTGTGATTAGGGGAAGAGTTAAAGCCCCACAGACATGATTTTTTAATTTGCATGAAATTGCTCAATATATATATATATATTTTATCATTTAAATATGTTCATTTTTGCAAATAAAATGATAAATCACTTTAATTTTGCTTTAAAAGTGATTTTGAACTTCAAGCCGTGTTTAATCTGGGGAAATCCGGTTACACACGAACGCACCATCTGTGACGTAACACCGGGCAGAGCTCTGGGCTTGTCACAGTGCGCGGGTATGAGCAGCTCGACATGAAGGTAAGTCTGATACAGCATCAGACCTAAATTAGATCCTGTTGTTTCTTGTTCCATCACCCAAACTATTTTCTGCTTCCCAAAATGAAGACAAATAGCTCAATTTCTTGTTCCATCACCCAAACTATTTTCTGCTTCCCAAAATGAAGACAAATACCTCAAATCTTCACATAGATTGCAAAATTCGTCGAGTTTTAAATTGTCCGCTATTAAAGAGACCAGAGCCATCAGCCTCACACTACGTCACAGATGGTGCGTTCGGGTGTAATCGGATTTCCCATGATTAAACACGGTTTGAAGTTCAAGCAGAATTAAAGTGATTTATCATTTTGTTTGCAAAAACGAACATATTTAAATGATAAAATATAATATATATATTGAGCAATTTTATGAATAGTAAAAAAATCATGTCAGTGGACCTTTAAGTTGTGTTTAGGGGAGGAGTCGATTTGTGTTTAGAGGAGTCAAGTTGTGATTTCATGTGTCAAATTCTGATTGGGATCAGTTAAGTTGTGATCGGGGGAGGTGTCAAGTTGTTTATGGGAAGAGTCAAGTTGTGTTTATGGGAGGAGTTAAGTTGTGTTTAATGGGAGGAGTCAAGTTGTGTTTATGGGAGGAGTCAAGTTGTGATTAGGGGAGGAGTCAAGTGGTGATTAAGGGAGGAGTCAATTTGTGATTAGGGGAGGAGTCATGTTGTGTTTAGGGGAGGAGTCAAGTTGTGATTAGGGGAGGAGTCAAGTTGTGATTAGGGGAGGAGTCAAGTTGTGATTAGGGGAGGAGTCAAGTTGTGATTAGGGGAGGGGTCATGTTGTGTTTAGGGGAGTAGTCACATTGTGTTTAGGGGAGGAGTCACGTTGTGTTGGGGGAAGAGTCACGTTGTGTTTAGGGGAGGAGTCACATTCTGTTTAGGGAAGTAGTCAAGTTGTGTTTAGGGGAGTAGTCAAGTTGTGATTAGGGGAAGAGTTAAAGCCCCACAGACATGATTTTTTAATTTGCATGAAATTGCTCAATATATATATATATATATTATCATTTAAATATGTTCATTTTTGCAAATAAAATGATAAATCTTTTTAATTTTGCTTTAAAAGTGATTTTGAACTTCAAGCCGTGTTTAATCTAGGGAAATCGGATTACACACGAACGCTCCATCTGTGACGTAACACCGGGCAGAGCTCTGGGCTTGTCACAGTGCGCGGGTAATAGCAGCTCGACATGAAGGTAAGTCTGATACAGCATCAGACCTAAATTAGATCCTGTTGTTTCTTGTTCCATCACCCAAACTATTTTCTGCTTCCCAAAATGAAGACAAATAGCTCAAATCTTCACATAGATTGCTAAATTCATCGGGTTTTAAACTGGCCGCAATTACAGAGACCAGAGCCCTCAGCCTCACACTACGTCACAGATGGTGCGTTCGGATGTAATCGGATTCCCCATGATTAAAAACGGCTTGAAGTTCAAAATCACTTTTAAAGCAGAATTAAAGTGATTTAATATAATGTCACATTTATCATTTTGTTTGCAAAAACGAACATATTTAAATGATAAAATATATATATTTTGAGCAATTTTATGAATAGTAAAAAAATCATGTCAGTGGACCTTTAAGTTGTGTTTAGGGGAGGAGTCGATTTGTGTTTAGAGGAGTCAAGTTGTGATTGCAGGAGTCAAATTGTGATTGGGGATCAGTTAAGTTGTGACCGGGGGAGGTGTCAAGTTGTTTATGGGAGGAGTCATGTTGTGTTTATGGGAGGAGTTAAGTTGTGTTTAATGGGAGGAGTCAAGTTGTGTTCATGGTAGGAGTCAAGTTGTGATTAGGGGAGGAGTCAAGTTGTGATTAGGGGAGGAGTCATGTTGTGTTTAGGGGGGGTCACGTTGTGTTTATGGGAGGAGTCAAGTTGTGTTTAGGGGAGGAGTCAAGTTGTGTTTAGGGGAGGAGTCAAGTTGTGTTTAGGGGAGGAGTCAAGTTGTGACGGAGTCAAGTTGTGACTGCAGGAGTCAAGTTGTGATTGCAGGAATCAAGTTGTGATTGCAGGAGTCAAGTTGTGTTTAGGGGATGAGTTAAAGCCCCACTGACATGATTCTTTAATTCTAATAAAATTGCTCAATATGTATATATTTTATCATTTAAATATGTTCATTTTTGCAAACAAAATGATAAATCACTTTAATTTTGCTTTAAAAGTGATTTTGAACTTCAAGCTGTGTTTAATCTGGGGAAATCCGATTACACATGCACGCACCATCTTTGACGTTACACCGGGCAGAGCTCTGGGCTTGTCACAGTGTGCGGGTATGAGCAGCTTGACATGAAGGTAAGTCTGATACAGCATCAGACCTAAATTAGATCCTGTTGTTTCTTGTTCCATCACCCAAACTATTTTCTGCTTCCCAAAATGAAAACAAATAGCTCAAATCTTCACATAGATTGCTAAATTCATCGGGTTTTAAACTGGCTGCAATTACAGAGACCAGAGCCCTCAGCCTCACACTACGTCACAGATGGTGCGTTCGGATGTAATCGGATTCCCCATGATTAAAAACGGCTTGAAGTTCAAAATCACTTTTAAAGCAGAATTAAAGTGATTTAATATAATGTCACATTTATCATTTTGTTTGCAAAAACGAACATATTTAAATGATAAAATATATATATTTTGAGCAATTTTATGAATAGTAAAAAAATCATGTCAGTGGACCTTTAAGTTGTGTTTAGGGGAGGAGTCGATTTGTGTTTAGAGGAGTCAAGTTGTGATTGCAGGAGTCAAATTGTGATTGGGGATCAGTTAAGTTGTGACCGGGGGAGGTGTCAAGTTGTTTATGGGAGGAGTCATGTTGTGTTTATGGGAGGAGTTAAGTTGTGTTTAATGGGAGGAGTCAAGTTGTGTTCATGGTAGGAGTCAAGTTGTGATTAGGGGAGGAGTCAAGTTGTGATTAGGGGAGGAGTCATGTTGTGTTTGGGGGGGTCACGTTGTGTTTATGGGAGGAGTCAAGTTGTGTTTAGGGGAGGAGTCAAGTTGTGTTTAGGGGAGGAGTCAAGTTGTGTTTAGGGGAGGAGTCAAGTTGTGACGGAGTCAAGTTGTGACTGCAGGAGTCAAGTTGTGATTGCAGGAGTCAAGTTGTGTTTAGGGGATGAGTTAAAGCCCCACTGACATGATTCTTTAATTCTAATAAAATTGCTCAATATGTATATATTTTATCATTTAAATATGTTCATTTTTGCAAACAAAATGATAAATCACTTTAATTTTGCTTTAAAAGTGATTTTGAACTTCAAGCTGTGTTTAATCTGGGGAAATCCGATTACACATGCACGCACCATCTTTGACGTTACACCGGGCAGAGCTCTGGGCTTGTCACAGTGTGCGGGTATGAGCAGCTTGACATGAAGGTAAGTCTGATACAGCATCAGACCTAAATTAGATCCTGTTGTTTCTTGTTCCATCACCCAAACTATTTTCTGCTTCCCAAACTGAAGACAAATAGCTCAAATCTTCACTTAGATTGCTAAATTGGTCGGGTTTTAAATTGTCCGCTATTAAAGAGACCAGAGCCCTCAGCCTCACACTACGTCACAGATGGTGCGTTCGGATGTAATCGGATTTCCCATGATTAAAAACGGCTTGAAGTTCAAAATCACTTTTAAAGCAGATTTTAAAGTGATTTAATATAATGTCACATTTATCATTTTGTTTGCAAAAACGTACATATTTAAATGATAAAATATATATATTTTGAGCAATTTTATGAATAGTAAAAAAATCATGTCAGTGGACCTTTAAGTTGTGTTTAGGGGAGGAGTCGATTCGTGTTTAGAGGAGTCAAGTTGTGATTGCAGGAGTCAAATTGTGATTGGGGTCAGTTAAGTTGTTTATGGGAGGAGTTAAGTTGTGTTTAATGGGAGGAGTCAAGTTGTGTTTATGGGAGGAGTCAAGTTGTGATTAGGGGAGGAGTCAAGTTGTGATTAGGGGAGGAGTCCATTTGTGATTAGGGGAGGAGTCATGTTGTGTTTAGGGGAGGAGTCAATTTGTGATTAGGGGAGGAGTCAAGTTGTGATTAGGGGAGGAGTCATGTTATGTTTAGGGGAGGAGTCATGTTGTGTTTAGGGGAGGAGTCACATTGTGTTTTGGGGAGGAGTCACGTTATGTTTAGGGGAGGAGTCAAGTTGTGTTTTGGGGAGGAGTCAAGTTGTGTTCAGGGGAGGGGTCAAGTTGTGTTTAGGGGAGGAGTCAAGTTGTGTTTAGGGTAGGAGTCAAGTTGTGACTGCAGGAGTAAAGTTGTGACTGCAGGAGTCAAGTTGTAACTGCAGGAGTCAAGTTGTGATTGCAGGAGTCAAGTTGTGATTGCAGGAGTCAAGTTGTGTTTAGGGGATGAGTTAAAGCACTACTGACATGATTCTTTAATTCTCATAAAATTGCTCAGGATATATATATTTTATCATTTAAATATGTTCATTTTGCAAACAAAATGATAAATCTTTTTAATTTTGCTTTAAAAGTGATTTTGAACTTCAAGCCGTGTTTAATCTGGGGAAATCCGATTACACACGAACGTATCATCTGTGATGTAACACAGGGCAGAGCTCTGGGCTTGTCACAGTGCGCGGGTATGAGCAGCTCGACATGAAGGTAAGTCTGATACAGCATCAGACCTAAATTAGATCCTGTTGTTTCTTGTTCCATCACCCAAACTATTTTCTGCTTCCCAAAATGAAGACAAATAGCTCAAATCTTCACTTAGATTGCTAAATTCGTCGAGTTTTAAATTGTCAGCTTTTAAAGACATCAGAGCCCTCAGCCTCACACTACGTCACAGATGGTGCGTTTGGGTGTAATCAGATTTCCCATTATTAAACACGGCTTGAAGTTCAAAATCACTTTTAAAGCAGAATTAAAGTGATTTATCATTTTGTTTGCAAAAACGAACATATTTAAATGATAAAATATATATATTTTGAGCAATTTTATGAATAGTAAAAAAATCATGTCAGTGGACCTTTAAGTTGTGTTTAGGGGAGGAGTCGATTCGTGTTTAGAGGAGTCAAGTTGTGATTTCAGGTGTCAAATTGTGATTGGGGTCAGTTAAGTTGTGATCGGGGGAGGTGTCAAGTTGTTTATGGGAAGAGTCAAGTTGTGTTTATGGGAGGAGTTAAGTTGTGTTTAATGGGAGGAGTCAAGTTGTGTTAATGGGAGGAGTCAAGTTGTGATTAGGGGAGGAGTCAAGTTGTGATTAGTGGAGGAGTCCATTTGTGATTAGGGGAGGAGTCATGTTGGGTTTAGGGGAGGAGTCAAGTTGTGATTAGGGGAGGAGTCAAGTTGTGATTAGGGGAGGAGTCATGTTATGTTTAGGGGAGGAGTCATGTTGTGTTTAGGGGAGGAGTCACGTTGTGTTTTGGGGAGGAGTCACGTTATGTTTAGGGGAGGAGTCAAGTTGTGTTTAGGTGAGGAGTCAAGTTGTGTTCAGGTGAGGGGTCAAGTTGTGTTTAGGGGAGGAGTCAAGTTGTGTTTAGGGGAGGAGTAAAGTTGTGACTGCAGGAGTAAAGATGTGACTGCAGGAGTCAAATTGTGATTGCAGGAGTCAAGTTGTGATTGCAGGAGTCAAGTTGTGATTGCAGGAGTCAAGTTGTGATTAGGGGAAGAGTTAAAGCCCCACTGACATGATTTTTTAATTTTCATAAAATTGCTCAAAATATATATCTTTTATCAATTAAATATGTTCATTTTTGCAAACAAAATGATAAATCACTTTAATTCTGCTTTAAAAGTGATTTTGAACTTCAAGCCGTTTTTAATCTGGGGAAATCCGATTACACACGAACGCACCATCTGTGACGTAACACCAGGCAGAGCTCTGGGCTTGTCACAGTGCGCGGGTAAAAGCAGCTCGACATGAAGGTAAGTCTGATACAGCATCAGACCTAAATTAGATCCTGTTGTTTCTTGTTCCATCACCCAAACTATTTTCTGCTTCCCAAAATGAAGACAAATAGCTCAAATCTTCACATAGATTGCTAAATTCATCGGGTTTTAAATTGGCCGCAATTAAAGAGACCAGAGCCCTCAGCCTCACGCTACGTCACAGATGGTGCATTCGGATGTAATCGGATTCCCCATGATTAAAAACGGCTTGAAGTTCAAAATCACTTTTAAAGCAGAATTAAAGTGATTTAATATAATGTCACATTTATCATTTTGTTTGCAAAAACGAACATATTTAAATGATAAAATATATATATTTTGAGCAATTTTATGAATAGTAAAAAAATCATGTCAGTGGACCTTTAAGTTGTGTTTAGGGGAGGAGTCGATTTGTGTTTAGAGGAGTCAAGTTGTGATTGCAGGAGTCAAATTGTGATTGGGGATCAGTTAAGTTGTGATCGGGGGAGGTGTCAAGTTGTTTATGGGAGGAGTCATGTTGTGTTTATGGGAGGAGTTAAGTTGTGTTTAATGGGAGGAGTCAAGTTGTGTTCATGGGAGGAGTCAAGTTGTGATTAGGGGAGGAGTCAAGTTGTGATTAGGGGAGGAGTCAATTTGTGATTAGGGGAGGAGTCATGTTGTGTTTAGGGGAGGGGTCAAGTTGTGATTAGGGGAGGAGTCAAGTTGTGATTAGGGGAGGAGTCAAGTTGTGATTAGGGGAGGAGTCATGTTGTGTTTTGGGGAGGAGTCATGTTGTGTTTAGGGGAGGAGTCAAGTTGTGTTTAGGGGAGGAGTCAAGTTGTGTTTAGGGGAGGAGTCAAGTTGTGACTGCAGGAGTAAAGTTGTGACTGCAGGAGTCAAGTTGTAACTGCAGGAGTCAAGTTGTGATTGCAGGAGTCAAGTTGTGTTTAGGGGATGAGTTAAAGCCCCACTGACATGATTCTTTAATTCTCATAAAATTGCTCAGAATATATATATATATATATTATCATTTAAATATATTCATTTTTGCAAACAAAATGATAAATCTTTTTACATTGTGTTTAGGGGAGGAGTCACGTTGTGTTGGGGGAAGAGTCACGTTGTGTTTAGGGGAGGAGTCACATTCTGTTTAGGGAAGTAGTCAAGTTGTGTTTAGGGGAGTAGTCAAGTTGTGATTAGGGGAAGAGTTAAAGCCCCACAGACATGATTTTTTAATTTGCATGAAATTGCTCAATATATATATATTTTATCATTTAAATATGTTCATTTTTGCAAATAAAATGATAAATCACTTTAATTTTGCTTTAAAAGTGATTTTGAACTTCAAGCCGTGTTTAATCTGGGGAAATCCGGTTACACACGAACGCACCATCTGTGACGTAACACCGGGCAGAGCTCTGGGCTTGTCACAGTGCGCGGGTATGAGCAGCTCGACATGAAGGTAAGTCTGATACAGCATCAGACCTAAATTAGATCCTGTTGTTTCTTGTTCCATCACCCAAACTATTTTCTGCTTCCCAAAATGAAGACAAATACCTCAAATCTTCACATAGATTGCAAAATTCGTCGAGTTTTAAATTGTCCGCTATTAAAGAGACCAGGGGCCTCATGTATCAAAAACCTGCGTGGATTTCCTACTGAAAAGTGACGTACGGTGAAATCCAGAAAAGTGTCTACGCACAAAAAGATCCAGATTTATCAAACTGTGCGTACACCTGAATCCACGCACATTCCTTTTGTACATCACAATTGACGTGGAACTGAGCGCACGTGAGACACCTCCCCTGACACGCCTACATTTACATATGTTAAACAGATGCAAATTACTTCCTGCATGTGTGAAGGACATGTTTGTTTGATCCCTGCGCGATCAGAAATCATTTCTAGATTCGGGAAAATAATGAATTCAATATAATATGAGTGAGGACAAACATCCTAAGTAAGAATAGTAATAAAATGTGTTCATCATGCAAAGAACGAGTGATTGTCGGTATTTGTGTGCGCGCGCACCCTGCTGTGGTGCGCGAACCGGCTCATTCATTCATTCTGTGTGGAAATATTAACTTTGCGCACGAGTTTATTACCATTATTACTGTAAACACAGAGGAACTTACTTGGATGTTTGCTAGAACATAGATCTTTGTTTATGTAGATGATGTGAAGAAACGAGTCTGTGCGTCTTGGTGGAGACTTTTCATGACATGATGTTGGAGTCTCCAGACGCAGCGCGCGCCCCGCAGCCCTGTGCGCAGTCTGTCTGTGAAGCTTTTGCTCTCCTACAAGTTATATAAGGTGTACTTTCACGTGTCATTTTGGAGAAATCTACAATAAACGCAGATAATGAAACACCTCCAGCTGCCGTGTCGACACCGGTGAGGGTGCGCGCGCGCTCCAAGCGCGACCACTCAGCCTTTGGAAACATATGGATGAGACCATTCCATTGGACATGATCCGGCTTTGTGTGGACTGGACTGCACAGTCCCGATCGACCTGCAGCTCCCTCTGTGGAACAGTTTGACCGCTGCTTCTGTATGCACGCGTGATGCACGGCTCCCCAGAGCGCAGCATGCAGTGCCAAACTGGAAAATTATTATTTCTGAAAACGGCTGATAAGCCATATCCTAGATCGGAAAACTATATCTGTTTCTAAATAAATGCTCTGCGTGTTACACTATTTATTATAACCTCCAGTAAGGCTGAATGAATCCGTTCCTGTTAAATTTATTTTTGGCACAACGTTGCGCGTCCTTTATTTCACTGCGTCATGTGGATGTAATACTTGTTAATCGTGTGTTTGGAGGGAATATTAATCATTTACACATCTTGAACTGTTAATAATAATAATATAATAATAATAATAATAATAATAATAATAATAATGAATTCAATTTATAACGCACTTTTCATTAATGGAAATCTCAAAGTGCTACAAGGTGCAACATATTTGAATGTCAATAAGACAAATAATAAAACAATTAAAATCAACAACAGTATCAACTCAGATCAAAAGTAGAATCATGAGGAGGAAGAGTATGCTCGGTTGAAAAGAAAGGTCTTCAAGCCGCTCTTAAAGTCAACCACAGACTGTGGGGCTTCAGTTTCTCTGAAACACCTGTAAGTGTCGCCAAAGGAACAAGAACCACAGAAACGTGCGTACGCCTGCTCGGGAGCTTGCGTGGATATGTACCTGGATGCGCATATATTCACGTTCAGTTCAGTTTTGATACATACGGGCTTTTGCGTGGGAAGTGACGTGCGCAATGTTTTTGTGCGCACGCATGGTTGATACATGAGGCCCCAGATTCCTCAGCCTCACACTACGTCACAGATGGTGCGTTCGGGTGTAATCGGATTTCCCATGATTAAACACGGTTTGAAGTTCAAGCAGAATTAAAGTGATTTATCATTTTGTTTGCAAAAACGAACATATTTAAATGATAAAATATAATATATATATTGAGCAATTTTAAGAATAGTAAAAAAATCATGTCAGTGGACCTTTAAGTTGTGTTTAGGGGAGGAGTCGATTTGTGTTTAGAGGAGTCAAGTTGTGATTTCATGTGTCAAATTCTGATTGGGATCAGTTAAGTTGTGATCGGGGGAGGTGTCAAGTTGTTTATGGGAAGAGTCAAGTTGTGTTTATGGGAGGAGTTAAGTTGTGTTTAATGGGAGGAGTCAAGTTGTGTTTATGGGAGGAGTCAAGTTGTGATTAGGGGAGGAGTCAAGTTGTGATTAGGGGAGGAGTCAATTTGTGATTAGGGGAGGAGTCATGTTGTGTTTAGGGGAGGAGTCAAGTTGTGATTAGGGGAGGAGTCAAGTTGTGATTAGGGGAGGAGTCACGTTGTGTTTTGGGGAGGAGTCACGTTATGTTTAGGGGAGGAGTCAAGTTGTGTTTAGGGGAGGAGTCAAGTTGTGTTTAGGGGAGGAGTCAAGTTGTGACTGCAGGAGTAAAGTTGTGACTGCAGGAGTCAAGTTGTAACTGCAGGAGTCAAGTTGTGATTGCAGGAGTCAAGTTGTGTTTAGGGGATGAGTTAAAGCCCCACTGACATGATTCTTTAATTCTCATAAAATTGCTCAGAATATATATATATATTATCATTTAAATATATTCATTTTTGCAAACAAAATGATAAATCTTTTTAATTTTGCTTTAAAAGTGATTTTGAACTTCAAGCCGTGTTTAATCTAGGGAAATCGGATTACACACGAACGCTCCATCTGTGACGTAACACCGGGCAGAGCTCTGGGCTTGTCACAGTGCGCGGGTAATAGCAGCTCGACATGAAGGTAAGTCTGATACAGCATCAGACCTAAATTAGATCCTGTTGTTTCTTGTTCCATCACCCAAACTATTTTCTGCTTCCCAAAATGAAAACAAATAGCTCAAATCTTCACATAGATTGCTAAATTCATCGGGTTTTAAACTGGCTGCAATTACAGAGACCAGAGCCCTCAGCCTCACACTACGTCACAGATGGTGCGTTCGGATGTAATCGGATTCCCCATGATTAAAAACGGCTTGAAGTTCAAAATCACTTTTAAAGCAGAATTAAAGTGATTTAATATAATGTCACATTTATCATTTTGTTTGCAAAAACGAACATATTTAAATGATAAAATATATATATTTTGAGCAATTTTATGAATAGTAAAAAAATCATGTCAGTGGACCTTTAAGTTGTGTTTAGGGGAGGAGTCGATTTGTGTTTAGAGGAGTCAAGTTGTGATTGCAGGAGTCAAATTGTGATTGGGGATCAGTTAAGTTGTGACCGGGGGAGGTGTCAAGTTGTTTATGGGAGGAGTCATGTTGTGTTTATGGGAGGAGTTAAGTTGTGTTTAATGGGAGGAGTCAAGTTGTGTTCATGGTAGGAGTCAAGTTGTGATTAGGGGAGGAGTCAAGTTGTGATTAGGGGAGGTGTCAAGTTTTTATGGGAGGAGTCAAGTTGTGTTTAGGGGAGGAGTCAAGTTGTGTTAATGGGAGGAGTCAAGTTGTGATTAGGGGAGGAGTCAAGTGGTGATTAAGGGAGGAGTCAATTTGTGATTAGGGGAGGAGTCAAGTTGTGATTAGGGGAGGAGTCAAGTTGTGATTAGGGGAGGAGTCAAGTTGTGATTAGGGGAGGAGTCAAGTTGTGATTAGGGGAGGAGTCAAGTTGTGATTAGGGGAGGGGTCATGTTGTGTTTAGGGGAGGAGTCACATTGTGTTTAGGGGAGGAGTCACGTTGTGTTAGGGGGAGGAGTCACGTTGTGTTTAGGGGAGGAGTTAAGTTGTGTGTAGGGGAGGAGTCAAGTTGTGTTAATGGGAGGAGTCAAGTTGTGTTTATGGGAGGAGTCAAGTGGTGATTAGGGGAGGAGTCAATTTGTGATTAGGGGAGGAGTCATGGTGTGTTTAGGGGAGGAGTCAAGTTGTGATTAGGGAGGAGTCAAGTTGTGATTAGGGGAGGAGTCAAGTTGTGATTAGGGGAGGAGTCAAGTTGTGTTTAGGGGAGGAGTCAAGTTGTGATTATAGGAGTCAAGTTGTGATTGCAAGAGTCTAGTTTTGATTGCAGGAGTCAAGTTGTGATTAGGGGAAGAGTTAAAGCCCCACTGGCATGGTTTTTTAATTTTCATAAAATTGCTCAAAATATATATCTTTTATCATTTAAATATGTTCATTTTTGCAAACAAAATTATAAATCACTTTAATTTTGCTTTAAAAGAGATTTTGAACTTCAAGCCGTGTTTAATCTGGGGATATCCGATTACACACGAACGCACCATCTGTGACGTAACACCGGGCAGAGCTCTGGGCTTGTCACAGTGCGCGGGTAATAGCAGCTCGACATGAAGGTAAGTCTGATACAGCATCAGACCTAAATTAGATCCTGTTGTTTCTTGTTCCATCACCCAAACTATTTTCTGCTTCCCAAAATGAAGACAAATAGCTCAAATCTTCACATAGATTGCTAAATTCATCGGGTTTTAAATTGGCCGCAATTAAAGAGACCAGAGCCCTCAGCCTCACGCTACGTCACAGATGGTGCGTTCGGATGTAATCGGATTCCCCATGATATATATTTTGAGCAATTTTATGAATAGTAAAAAAATCATGTCAGTGGACCTTTAAGTTGTGTTTAGGGGAGGAGTCGATTTGTGTTTAGAGGAGTCAAGTTGTGATTGCAGGAGTCAAATTGTGATTGAGGATCAGTTAAGTTGTGATCGGGGGAGGTGTCAAGTTGTTTATGGGAGGAGTCACGTTGTGTTTATGGGAGGAGTTAAGTTGTGTTTAATGGGAGGAGTCAAGTTGTGTTCATGGGAGGAGTCAAGTTGTGATTAGGGGAGGAGTCAAGTTGTGATTAGGGGAGGAGTCAATTTGTGATTAGGGGAGGAGTCATGTTGTGTTTAGGGGAGGGGTCAAGTTGTGATTAGGGGAGGAGTCAAGTTGTGATTAGGGGAGGAGTCAAGTTGTGATTGGGGGGGAGTCATGTTGTGTTTAGGGGAGGAGTCACGTTATGTTTAGGGGAGGAGTCAAGTTGTGATTAGGGGAAGAGTTAAAGCCCCACAGACATGATTTTTTAATTTGCATGAAATTATTCAAAATATATATATTTTATCATTTAAATATGTTCATTTTTGCAAACAAAATGATAAATCACTTTAATTTTGCTTTAAAAGTGATTTTGAACTTCAAGCCGTGTTTAATCTGGGGAAATCCGGTTACACACGAACGCACCATCTGTGATGTAACACCGGGCAGAGCTCTGGGCTTGTCACAGTGCGCGGGTATGAGCAGCTCGACATGAAGGTAAGTCTGATACAGCATC
>JBBPBX010045319.1:0-27077 GCA_038048925.1 Garcialebias charrua
TTGTCTTACTTTGACCGAAGTGTAGGTAGACAGATGTTGTTCTCATGATCAAACCTGCATCTGATGGAACTGCTGAGCCATTGCTCAACAATGAATGTTGGGAGCATTTTAGGCCAGCTGTAAGTTCAGGCATGTGTCAGTTCAGGTGTGTTGTCCTGATGTGCAATTGTCCTGATGTGAGCAGGTCTGTGCATCACATGAAGTTTTTCTGTTTTGACAGCAGTCATTTAAGAGTAGAAGGACACAATGGTGATGGATGGAGGCAACATGCAGGACACCAGAGGCAGGAGGAACAGACGTCCAGGAACACAGTGTTGCAGGACATCCATTCATGTAGAACGTGCAACATGTGATCTGTGTAAGAATGAACACAAACATGAAAATGTGCAGTTACAGCTGGAAAATCACTTGTTAAGAAAACATGAAAAACACACAACTTCTCCTTACGTGTGTGGTGCATGTGTGGAGGACAGGCTGGAGGACAGGCAGGAGGCTGGAGGACAGGCAGGAGGCTGGAGGACAGGCAGGAGGCTGGAGGACAGGCAGGAGGCAGGAGGACAGGCAGCAGGTGTACGTAGCACCCTAGGCTCATCCATGATGTGGATCAGCACGCAGACGAGCTGTTGAAACACAAACACACACAGAAGTCAACACCTGCACATAACAACAACACAGACAACAACAACTTCTCCTTACGTGTGTGGTGCATGTGTGGAGGACAGGCTGGAGGACAGGCAGGAGGCTGGAGGACAGGCAGGAGGCTGGAGGACAGGCAGCAGGTGTACGTAGCACCCTAGGCTCATCCATGAGGTGGATCAGCACGCAGACGAGCTGTTGAAACACAAACACACACAGAAGTCAACACCTGCACATAACAACAACACAGACAACAACAACTTCTCCTTACGTGTGTGGTGCATGTGTGGAGGACAGGCTGGAGGACAGGCAGGAGGCTGGAGGCAGAGCAGCAGGAGCACGGTACGTGGTACCCGACGCTGTTCCATGAGGCGAAACAGCAAGTGGATCTGTTGAAACACAAACACACACAGACGTGAACACCTGCTGATAACAACAACACAGACAACAACAACTTCTCCTTACGTGTGTGGTGCATGTGTGGAGCTGGAGCACAGGGAGGAGGCTGGAGGAGGTGCAGGAGGCTGGAGGCAGAGCAGCAGGAGCACGGTACGTGGTACCCGACGCTGTTCCATGAGGCGAAACAGCAAGTGGATCTGTTGAAACACAAACACACACAGACGTGAACACCTGCTGATAACAACAACACAGACAACAACAACTTCTCCTTACGTGTGTGGTGCATGTGTGGAGCTGGAGCACAGGGAGGAGGCTGGAGGAGGTGCAGGAGGCTGGAGGCAGAGCAGCAGGAGCACGGGTACGTGGTACCCGACGCTGTTCCATGAGGCGAAACAGCAAGTGGATCTGTTGAAACACAAACACACACAGACGTGAACACCTGCTGATAACAACAACACAGACAACAACAACTTCTCCTTACGTGTGTGGTGTGGTGCGTAGCAGGTGTGTGGATGGACCAGGGGGACGTGCCGCTTTGGAGGCTGTCGAGAGAGAGGTGATGATTACAGTAGGTGTAGATGTAAGTTAAAAAAAAAAGAGAAAATAAATTAACATGTCTTTGCTGTACCTTTCTGACGTTGCTGTGCTGGGATGTGAGGGTGGGCAGGTCAGTGATGGGATGGTGGAGTTGGTGAAGAGGAGGGGAAGGAGGAGGAAGGCTGTGAACATAAGCAGAGACAGTAACAGATTAAATTAATTTGTGTAACATGACAACTCCAAAAAAAAAAAACATTTCATTACAGTACGTGCTGTACCTGGAGGGAGGGAGCGGGGGGGGGGGCGGCGTGTTTCACTGGGGAGATGGTGGGCTGTCCATGGCTTCCTCCTGGCTTGCTGCAGTAGGACTGGATGGCCGCTCGTCCGCTGGGATGTCCAAGGCCTCCTCCTGGCTTGCTGCAGGAGGACTGGACGGCCTTTCAGCTGGTGCACCAGCAGATCCTGGAGGCGGTGCTGTGACTCTTTGAAAATAATTGAGCATGCTGCTCTGCACCTTTTCAAGTTTTTTGTCCTCCAGGATCTGCTGGTAACACGCAACTTCATTGAGGACACCCCGACGGACCTTGGCGAACCTCTCACAGTCCACGTCCTGCTTCTCAATCCTCGCCAGGAAGTTGTCGAGGTCCTTGAACGCCAGCACCAACTCCTGCTTCGTGAAGGTTGGAGGAATGACCTCCACCTCCTCCTCCACCTCCTCATCCGGGACGTGCCTGTCCAGACTAATCAGGTCGTCTGGGGACAGATCCTCTCCAGATGAACTGAGAAGGTGTTGGACATCGTCCTGGTCCATGTCGAGCTCCAGTGACCTGCCCATCCTCACAACATCCTCTATTACACGGTCCACCTCCTGGGCATCGTGTACCTCCTGAACAAGCTCTGGACAGAGCTTCTTCCATACTCCGCACATGTTCTGTGGAGTTACACGATGCCAGGCGATGCCAATGTTCAGCACAGCATCATGGATGTTGAACTTACGCCAGAAGTCTTTCAGCGTAAGGGTCTGAGAGTTCTCCGTAGCCTCCAAAGCAGCACGGATGACTCTTTGTAGGTAGTACGCCTTAAACGTACTAATAACCCCCTGGTCCATTGGCTGGATCAATGAGGTGGTGTTGGGAGGCAGGTACACCACCTTAACATCTTTGTTCCTAGTGGTGAGACCAGGGGGGTGTCCTGGAGCGTTGTCCAAGATCAGGAGGATTTTAAAGGGAATGCTGTGGTCATTGCAAAAACGCTTCACTTGCGGAACAAAGTTCTTGGTGAACCAATTTGTAAAAACTTCCAGCGTCACCCAAGCCTTTTTATTAGACGCCCAAAAAACAGGAAGCGATGATTTATCAACATCTTTGAAGGCCCTGGGTTTATTAAATTGGTACACCAACAACGGCTTGAGTTTGCAGTCACCCGCAGCATTGCCCCCCACCAGCAAGGTCAAACGCTCCTTGCCGACCTTGTGGCCGGGTGCGGTTCGTTCTTCCTTGCTGATGTACGTCCTGTCTGGCAAACGCTTCCAGAACAGCCCTGTCTCATCCACATTGAACACTTGCTGCGCAGTGTACCCGCCATCCCTGATGATCTCAGCCAGTTCTGCTGGGAATGCCTGAGCTGCCTCGTGGTCAGCGCTTGCTGCCTCTCCTGTTTAAATGCACACAAAATGACATGGTTAAGCTGTTGTAACACACTGTAATAAAATGAAAAAAAAAAAAAATTCGTTAGTCGAGGACTACCTGTACTGTATGCATTTACAGTATTAAAAAAGAAAAATGAGAAATTAAAGTGCTCACCCTGCACTCTGATGTTGTGGAAGTTGTTTCTCTTCCTAAACCGATCAAACCATCCTTTGGAGGCAGTAAACTCCCATGATGCGCTGCTCGAAGTCCCTCCTCCAGCACTTTGGGAGGACGTCCCTTCACCCGGATCGCTCTGAGAGGACGTCCCTTCACCCGGATCACTCTGTGCAGACCCCTGCTCCCCCGCACCCCCCTGCTCCCCTGCACCTGCCCCAGTCAACCCTAGTTCCTGCAGCCTGTCATAAATCCTCTTTGCCTTTTCACAGATCACAGACATCCCAACTGGTATTCTGCGCTGTGTGTTGTCCTCCAGCCAGAGGACAAGCAACCTTTCCATCTCGACTATTCTCCCCGTCCTTTGCTTTGTAATTATGGTGGACTTCATGGGGGCTGAAGCACGCACCTGCTGCAAAATGCGTTCTTTGTCCGCCATTATTGTCCCCACAGTTGACCTCGGCAACCCTAGCGCATCTCCAATTTTAGAGGGAGTCATGCCCTGATCTGCCATTTTTATAATTTTTGCCTTCGTCTCCAGCGTTATGGTACGACGAGGTTTTTTCCCCTGTGCCGCGTCCGCGGACTTTGCAGGTCTCTTCGGAGCCATTGCTAAGGTCCTAATTCCTAAGGAGCAAAAATTAAAATTAATGCTAACGTTCAAAAATGAATGCTGACGTTTGCTTTCGTCTAAAAATATTTTTTCATTTAGTACTGGACCGTACCTGCCCGTTCGATGACCCGTGGACAACTCCTGTCGTTCTCGTCACAATTAGCTAACGTGCTAACTCCTAAGTAGCAAAAATTAAAATTAATGCTAACGTTCAAAAATGAATGCTGACGTTTGCTTTCGTCTAAAAATATTTTTTCATTTAGTACTGGGCCGTACCTGCCCGTTCGATGACCCGTGGACAACTCGTATCGTCGTGTCGTCGACAATTAGCTAAATGCTAACTCCTAAGGAGCACAAATTAAAATTAATTCTAACGTGTGCTAACGTTGGCTTTAGTCTAAAACTGATATAAATTTACTGTAAATGTACTGTACCTGCTCGTAGGTTCTTCGTACGTTTTTTTTTTCTCGTGTTCTTCGTTCGTGTTCTTCGTTCGTGTTCGCTGTTCGTAACTGTCTTCTACCATCAATCACCGTAGAAAACCACGAGGCACAAAATGGCCGCAGCCCTTTAAATAGTTACCGCTTTACCTGTACGGATCCCTCCGCCGCCAGCTGCACTGCGGCTGTGTGTACATCCGCCAGAAGCCCAGCCCCCACCTCTCGCTGGCGGTACTTTTCCACTGCCATGCGCAGTGTCACGCCCATGCCCAACCAGCAACAGCCAAAGGCAATCCCCTCCCCCACCTCGCCGATTGCCGTTTTGTGACGCAGTTTCGCCGTAGCTCGATTATATACCTGTAATGGGGCTCGTTCGTAGGTCGTGTGCCGTAGCTCGATTATATATTTTTAACTTGGTTCGTTCGTAGGTCACATATTTTCTGCCGTACGTCGATTATATATTTTTAACTTGGCTCGTTCGTAGGTCACTTTTTTCTGCCGTACGTCGATGGTATTCTTCTACTTTGGCTCGTTCGTAGGTCCCGTGGTTCGCAGGTCGGTGGGTTCGTAGGTCGGGGGTTCCCTGTACAGTATTCAAGAAACATGGTTAAAACCTATGCTAGATTTTGTTATCTATGGCTATAATAGTATTCGGAGAGGTAGGGAGGAGGATGTGTGATATTCATAAAACAGGGGTTGCCTTATAGAGTATTAAATAAAGGGAAAGATCTTGAATATATAGCAGTTGAAATATGGTCAAAAGAAAATATTTAAAGTAATAATTTTTTACAATCCTTGTAAAAAGTTGACTTTAAGTTGATTAGAGGACATAACAATACATCTATATGGGAAAACTATATGGTGTGGAGATTTTAATGCCCATAATTCTATTTGGGGCCACAAAACTGATGGGAATGGATTACGGTAATCATAGAAGAAATAATGGAATTTAAAAATATGTCTGTATCAATAATGGGGAAGGGACAAGATCTAACATCAGAACTGGTACGGAAACAGCCATTGATCTTACTGTAGTTTCTGATTCATTGGCTGGGTTCTGCACATGGCATGTAGTTAAATAAATGTAACATCTGCGGAGACTCAATGACCACACCGTGTCGCTTCGCTGTGATGATAAATAAAACTTTGAAGAACTGGAGACTGAAAACTTTAAAAAGTTTTAAAGATTTAATTTCTTTTGCAAAAGGAGAACAACATACAGCGATGTGCATCCAGCAAAGTACAAAGTTGTTCTGAGCTGCTGACTGAGATGACTTCCCTTTATGGCCTCCCATGTACGTCATGAGGAGCTTCAGTTACAGGGTGTGGGCTACAGCTGTATTGATAAGATAAGCTGACAGTTGGGTTTTACAACACTCTTCTTGGGTCAGTTCAGCCTTTGCAAAAACATTTCTCAGAAACAGTGGACTTTGTACAAAACATTTCTCAGAACAGGGAGGTTTCAGTTAGGGTGCGGTTCCTTTTTTGACAGATGGTGTGCTCAGTCCTAACTACAGGCAGTTTGTCTTGTCTTATCAGCTCCTGCAGGCATGCAGCAACAGGACATTCAAGAAATGCAAGAGAGGAGGGAAAGCACTTCTGCTCATTGTGAAGGCAGGAAAGTTCAGCAGTTCAAACAACATGTTTTATAAGCAATAAAGCAGTAAAGGAATAAAACAACAATAAGGAAATTAAATTTTCTTTCACAATTTCCCCCTTTTGTTCCTTTATGGAACAATATCTAAGTTGAAAAATTAAAACTATACAGACAGTGTCAGACTCTGAAAATAAGACAATCAGGAAAACATATTTCACATTACAGTGGTTTCATATGGATCCTTCATTAACTTCAGATGGAAAATGGCAAGAGCTGTTTTTGTGGGTTACAGACCCTGGTCATTGTGGCAAAGCTAAACTGTAAAGGAAAGTACATCACACAAGAAATAGGAATCAAACAGAAAAATCAAACAAAAACAAAAAATAAAATCATACTTTAATTCTGAAAATGTTGTCCAGTGAGAGTGCACCATTCAGGTAGAAGTCTAAAAACCCATTGTTGGATGGATTCAACTACAAAATCCAAAAAGTCTAATCTTGACTGGAAACCTTCAAAAAGAAAATGTATTTGTTCTCCATTTATATCATAACAGAGAATCGGTATGTCTTCTAAGTGGGCGGTCTCGATCTGTAAGGAGGTGGAATTGTCTGTTATTATTAATGTAAGCTTCATTCTACTTTAATTTGTTTTTTAAGATGAAGGTGTTGGGAGAAGAAACGACTGTGTCCATGTTATTTTCTAGATCCAAGTTTAGGTGTTTGTGGAGAAGGGCATAAGTTTCTGCTTGGTGTTCAGGGGCGAGAGCGGTTGAAATTAGACGTGTTGACAAGGAACGAAGACATGGGATACAGCAACAGCCGCAGGTTACAAGGATGGCTAAACAAACTCCAACAGAGATGATTAAGGACATAATAATACCTTTCCATTTACCAAACATTTTATTAAACCAATCAGAGATGGGATTGTTGATTCCTGAAGCTTCTTGCATTTCTTGGGAGAGCTCTTTTAGACCTTTGAGGGCTCTGGCTACTTTACCATCTGGGGCTGTGTGGTTAGGGATAAAAGTACAACATTGATCACCAATCATTGAGCATACGCCCCCTTTCTCCGCCAATATCATGTCCAGGGCCATTCGATTTTGGATCGCCATTTTAGATGTGGGACGTAATTGATCAGAGAGGCCTTCGATGGCATCACGGGTAAGATTAGTCAAGCGTAACACGTTGTAGTGAACGAAATTAATTCTGGCTACGTTTTTATTAACTGTAATAGATGGAATTATGGACTCAAACCCAGCTGCAATGGGATCAACTAATTTGTATTCATCTGAGACCCCCTGTGGGACTCCGATTGCGTTGATATAAGTTTTAGAGTCTGTATTTAAATTAAAATCTACATCACGTTTGTTTCTGGTATGTTGTGAAGTAAACTGATGTCCAACTAGCAGAAGTGGTGCTGCGAGGCGGACTAGAGCACAAAGTCCTATAGTTTTTTCAGGGATCTTGACTGATAACCTTTGACTTCCACAATAGTAATACAACCCTGCTCTGGCCCAAGTGTCTATACGTTGAGTTTGTTCGATGGTAGTGTCTACATTTGTAGTGACATTACACCAATCATGGTTAATATTTCCATAGTTAATGAGTGGATGTCCTGTAGTAAAATTGAAGCAATGATAACCTTTAAGAATGTGATTAGGGCGGAAAGAACCTGGATGTGTTCTATTGTGAATAGGTGGATATATATTGGCTAATGTAGTGCAGCCATCTGTTGAATCTTGCCTAGTGAGAGTTAGCATGCAATTGTATCCCCAGGCGTCATCAGGGAACAAAGGGGCCGGTTGAGTGACTAGTTTGGGTCTGGCTGCAGCGCAGGCTACACAGTTGCTAAGTTGGGCTTCTCTTGCGGCTTCGACTAACCAAGATAACCACATGTTGTCATCTCCATGTCCCGTTGCATGTTCTATCAGTTGTTCAGGTTTTAGTTTTGTATAATCTACAGAGATAGTTGGAATGTTTTCTCCTTGAAGGGTTTCTAGTTTAGGGATTGGGAGATTGGTGACGTGTGTAATGGATGGTTGTGACGGGGGAATAAATCTGACGGTGATAAATCCCTTTGGATCTATGCCTGAGACGTCGGCTTGAATTAGGAAAGTATAAAGATTTGATCTTGTTTGTGTGATAAAATCTTTTGGAGGACCAGGTAACTTACTCAATGAAAGGGTGATTGGATTTTTTGCCGGGTTGTAATCTCTTTGAAATTTAACCTTGTCCCACCATTTCTTTGCCTCTGCAGTTAAACCATCCCTTAGAGGTATCCACCGTCCCGTGTATGCAGTGACTGTGGACCAGGAGCAAACGGGATCGCGAGTACCTGGTTTCTGCATTCCTTCTTGATGGACAAACCTGCGCATGCGGGTGTTGTGTACGGGGAAACCATCAGCATTCATTGAGATATCTAAACACAAATATAGATCAGCACTTCAATACCACAGGTCCTGACCTTTACAATTGATTACATCACATAAGTCAAACTGGAATGCACTAGTTGAATTGATCTCATAGTCAAGGATCAATTTCTGATAGCCAGATTCTTTGTAGATTATCACATTGGCAGATTCTGGGATGCTTCTTTTGGTTACCTTTGTCTGTGTGCAGGGCCCTTCATTCGGAAATAAACAAAAGTGTCTACACAGAAAAATTGTGCCACAAGTCAAACCTGTCAGAAGACCAAGAATCAGCGTGGTCTTCCATGGATGGGTGGAGATCCAGTTCATTGAGTCTCTGTACCTCATGGTTTTGTTCGGAGGTTGTTAACTAGGGAAAAACAGGGGTTGTGTGGACTCAACCTAGTTGTAGGTTTAGGTACCCGCCGCCTTCACAGGGAGCCGTAACTCAGACTGTGAGTGTGATAGTGCCGACACGCACTTGCTGCCTCACTCTGAGTCCGTTCCCTCAGCTGTGAGTGGATGATTGTGGTGCCGCATCAGTGATGCCAACACTGCAGATGGAGTCCAGCCAAACAGGGTTTATTTAGAAACGGGGACGAGCTGTTATTACAGAGGCTACAGCTCACGCCTCAAAAGAGAATGCGGACGAGCTGTTATTGCAGAGGCTACAGCTCACGCCTCAAAAGAAACGTGGTACATACGCGAGTGAACACACTGCTAACTCCTGCTAAATAACAACACGTTCCCCCTCTTTGTCTTTGGTGGGAGGAGCCACGCCCTTGAAGAGTTGCAGTGCTACCAAGGGGTGGTCGGAAGTTCAGGATCAGTTCAAAGGAAGGATTCAGTGTTCAGGGGTGATTGAAGGTTCAGGGAGAAAAGTTCAGGTGCGATTCAGTAATCTTCAGCAGGGTAGGAGGTGGAGAAAACAGGGGTGTGCGAGTTCAAGGATGGGTAAGAGTTCAGGAACAGTTCAAAAAGTGGGATACAGGGATACTGGAAACTTGTCCTAACGGAGCAGGGATCGTTGGTTTCTTCACTGGTTTTGAGATGACGTGCACTATAAGCCACACCCCCTTTGTAACCCAGGCTTCCCCTCTGCTCCAGTGACAGTGACTGCGATGTTTCCAGCTGGTTCCTTCAGTAAGTTCCACAGCAGTGGGTTTGCTCAGCAGTACTTGGTATGAGCCTTTCTCAGCGTTTTGCTTGGCAACCTTGATGAAGATCCAGTCGTCAGGTTTTACTGTTGTCGCTTTGTGAGTGAGTTAGTGGGCGTTAGGAGTTATCGACAGGGTATGGGGATGATGGACCAGACAGATGGGGAGGAGCGATTTGGACGGGAAACAGGGACTGGGGGGTCCTCGTTGCCAGATTCACCAAGTGACAATCTGGTTGCTGCACCTTCGTTGGCACCCAACGCTACTGCTCTGATGCTGATGTCAGTTCTGACCCGTCCCGATCCTCTTTCATTGGTGGCTTCGTTCCTCGAAACAGCTTACAGTGGGAAGCGTGGACCCAGGTGGCTCTCTCAGCGACCTTCACTGCGGTGTGGGTGGTCAGCAACACCTGGAATGGTCCCGTCCACCTCGGGGAGTTCCAGCGCTTCCTCCTGAAACATTTAATCATAACAAAGTCTCCAGGAGAAATACAATGCAATTGTTTTTGAGCTGGTCCAGGGAGTCCTCCTTGGACCTGTAACCTGATAGAATTTAATTGTTTGGTTAGTTCAATACAGTACTTCATCATGTTGTGATCACAGTGTTTCAGATCACTCGAAGGATCTGTTGGTGGCCCAGTTCCTAGGTTGGGTGGAGCTGCAAAAAGAATTTCAAAAGGGCTAAGGTTATGTTTAGCCCTTCTGTGCATGCGCATACCCATAACAGCAAGAGGTAGACATTTGACCCAATTCTGTTGCGTGTCCTCACAAATCTTGGCCAATTTGTTTTTTAGTGTACCATTTTCTCTCTCAACTGCACCTCCACTTTGTGGGTGATAGGAGCAGTGCTTGGTTAAGTCAAAATTCAATGTGGTTGATATTTCTGTCATGATTTGGTTGGCAAAATGTGGCCCATTATCGCTAGAAATTCTTTGTGGAATTCCCCAACGTGGAATAATTTCCTGTAGGAGGATCTTGGCTACTGTGTTTGCAGTGTTATGTTTTGTGGGGAAAACCTCGACCCATTTTGAAAACATATCCACTACAACCAAACAGTATTTTTTGTTCATCACAGGTGTCAATTCAATGAAATCAATCATTATGTGTTGGAATGGTACCTTAACTGTTCGGTGAGCGCCTGGTGCTTCTGTTTTGATTGGCTTCGAAATGTTGTGAGTGGCACACACAAGACATGAGTCACAATGTTGTTGAGCATATTTTAAAAATTTTACCGTATACCAATGGGTGTCCATTTCTCTTAACATTCCCCCTTTTGACACATGATCAAAAGAATGTGTCAATGCTGCAAAAACTGGAAAAAATGTTCAGGTAAACAAGGGTTATTGTTTGGACCAATCCATAGTCCATCCTTAAAAGAGAAACCTAAACGCTTCCATTCAGCTCGTTCATGAGGTGTAGACAATTTCTGCATGTCTTTCAGTGTGAATGTGATCTCTGGTTCCGTTTTGCTTGTGAATGTAGAAACAGAAGGTAAGTTTTGTGTGGCTGCCTGTTTAGCTGCTAAGTCTGCAGCTGCATTTCCTGTAGAGATGTAATCTTTCTTGTTGGTGTGAGCGGCACATTTGATGACTGCAATGCTTCTGGGTAAAGTGATAGCTTCAAGAAGTTCAGCAACCAACTTGTGGTTGAGAATAGGTTGTCCATCAGAGCGGAGGAAATGACGATGTTTCCAAAGTGCTCCAAAGTCATGAACAACACCAAAAGCATAACGTGAATCAGTGAAGATATTGACTGATTTGTTCTCAGAAAGTTGACAAGCTCTGGTCAAAGCAACAAGTTCACAAGCTTGAGCGGAACAAGGTGAGAGTGGTTTTGCTTCAATAGTGTCTGTACTTGTGACCACTGCATAACCACTTCTGATTGTGCCTGTGTTTATGTCACGTGATGAAGAACCATCAACAAACAGCTCCCAGTCAGGGTCAGAGATAGGATCTTGTTTTAAGTCAGGACGAGGTGTACACAAAACCTCAAGTTCAGCCAGACAGTTGTGTGGTGTGCCCTCATCAGGTGAGGGTAAAAGAGTGGCTGGATTTAAGATGTTACAACGTTGAATGGTAATGTTAGGCATGTCTAACAAAGTGGTGTGGTACTTTAACCAGCGTGCTGTCGAGAGATGCGCAGTCTTTTGTTCGTTCAGAATTTGTGTGACAACGTGAGGGACTAATAGGGTCAAATCAGAGTACCCCACGATGTCTCTACTGGCCAATACAGATTTTTCAGCTGCAGCAACAACGCGCAAACACAGGGGGAGTCCTACAGCAACTGGATCAAGTTTTGCAGAGAAGTAGGCAACAGGTTTCAACCTGTCACCGTGTTTCTGAAGCAAAACTGACGTCATACACCCTCCACGTTCATCCACAGCCTGAACGAAGGGGCGTGTCAGATCTGGAATTCCCAGTGTGGGTGTTTTTTGCAGCTGAGCCTTGAGTGCCTCAAAAGCAGTCAATGCATCAGGTGTCCATGTCAATTTGGAGCTCATTTGAAGGCCTTTTTCATGACATACTGCACGCAAAGGTGTTTCAAGTTCTGCGTAGTTCGGTATAAAATGTCTGCAATACCCACATAATCCCAAGAAATACATGAGTTGCTTCTTTGTGTTTGGTAGAGGTAGAGACACCATAGCTTTCACACGAGTGTCAGCAAGTTCTTTTCCCTTAGCGGAGATTCTGTGACCAAGAAAAGTTACCACTGGTTGTACAAACTGTAACTTGGAGAGTGATGCCTTGTGACCTTGTTTGGTAAGATATTGAAGTAGGCGTATCGTGTGTGTGTGGCAGAGTAATTCTGTAGGAGCTGCCAACAACAGATCATCCACGTATTGCAGCAACGCACAGCCAGGAGGAAGAGTGAAACCCGCCAGGCTGTCATTAAGTGCCTGGTGGAAAATTGTTGGGCTCTCACAGTAACCTGACAGAGGCGGGTGAACGTGTAAGACTTGCCTAAGAATTGAAAAGAGAACCAAAACTGACTGTCAGAGTGTACTGGTACACTGAAGAATGCATTTGCCAAGTCGATGACAGAAAAGAAGGTTGAACCAGATGGAATCTGTGATAAGATGACATAAGGATTTGGTACAATGGGAGCACGTGCTTGAACAGCTGCGTTCATAGCACGTAAGTCTTGAACAAACCTCCATTCATCTGGGGGTGTTGGTCTGATTTTCTTGACGGGAAAGATTGGTGTTCGTACCGGAGAGGAGGGGCAAGGAACAATTACTCCTGCGTTCAACAAAGAGTAGAAAACAGGTGTTATTCCTTCAACAGCCTCTGGTTTGAGTGGATACTGGGCAATCTTAGGTCTGTAAGACGATTTAGGAGTGATCTGAATGGGCTCTTGTCCTTTGATTAACCCGACGTCATATTTGGTCTGGGTCCACAAGCTTCGTGGGACCTCGGAGAGTCTAGGGTCCTCTAAAGAGAGTCCATTGAAAATTGTCAGTCATGTGGTTGGGTGCACTGGTGTCTGTACTGGAGTGACGTAAACGTGTGAGTTGAAAGTCTGTTTGTACCTTTGTACCTGTATCTTTGAAGGTGTTATACTAGAAAAAAATACATCCTATATGCTTTTCACTGCCTTATGCATCGCAAAGAAAACCATACTCGTAAATTGGAAAAATAAAAATAATCTTAGCATTAATCAGTATAAAAATCTTCTGTTAGATCATATTAGATCATATTTTAGATCATATTTTCTCTACTTCTGCTCTCGACAAGGCAAGTCGCTTATCTTTCTGCTCCTTCCTTCCCTAAGTTTTTTTTCCTCCTCCCTGCTTGCTTTTTGTCTCGTCTGACACTTCAGCGCTCACTCGAACCAATTTGCGATGGAATTAGTAAATTGGGCTGTTTCTTCAATAGATAAGATTTTTTCCACGAAGCGGACCGTGCCAGGAGAAGCGGTCTGCCCCTCTGACACACACGCGGCTGGATACATGATGGACTCATGGGGACAGTGGCAGCCTATGTGTTTGACCGTCTTGAGTGTCGAAGACGTGGAAGATTTGTGGATTATTGGACTATTAGTAGCAGCTGCTCTTTTTTTTGGCATCGGAGGGACTGTCTGCTACCTGAAGCTGAGGAGGGCTTCGGCGGCTATCAGCGCGCTGGCGAAACTCCCTGATCAGCATGATTCTCTGATCCGGGCCGTGAGCAACTCATCCCAGCTGTTGTATGAGCTCAATCGCACGTTGGGTGCGTCGGTGGACTACCGGGGACCTGCTGGGCGTTTTGGAACTCGTTTACAGCCGCCTGGGTCCCAACTGGGCATGGATGGGGGTTCATAGACCGGAACCTCATATGATTTGGAATTTTGGCTCTGAAACAGCGTCTGGACTTGGAGGCTGCAGTGAAAAAGAACACTGTGGTCTGAATTGGAATAAACAAAAAGACTATCTAATCTGGTTTCTGCACACGTCCTTGAAAAGAGGCCTGTTTGGAAACTTTCTCCTGGAGCGTAGAGTTGAAGTGCCCTTGCTGACCTCCCTCACCCGCACCCCCCAGAGATCTCTGTGTGTGGCTCGGATGACGCCCAGCTGAACAAACTGCTGAACTGTGTTCTTTGAAGTTACTCACAGACTAAATATCTCCTTGCCTGTCGTCAAAACTGCAACAATGTCTCGTGTGACTGTGCTTTCGCTGATAGAGTTTTTGAGACTTTATCATGGAGTGTCCTCAGGCAATCTTTGATAAATTCTTTTTTTGAATATCACAAATGATACCTACTGTGCTTTTCCTTTTTCCATATCTGTTTTGCTCTTCATCCATGATGGATGAGAGATGGCCGCGCTGACGAACATGCGTGTTTTGAACATGCGTGTTTTGAATTGCAGCAGCTTAACATTCTCTGACCTCTGGATGACTGTGTTTACATGATCACGTTGTATTGGTTTACTGGTGCAATGTTAATAAAAAATCTCTTATCTCTTATCTCTTAGTCTTGAAACAGCATCTGCCGACACATTGGATCAATCTATTTGGCACTCTTTGATCGGTTCCGTTACGTAGTGAGGGTGGGGGTCTGGGATGTGGCCTTGTGGGGCATTGGGGCTGGAGGGGGGAGTTGGGGTTTGGGGCGCCGGGGGGTTGGGGCTGCTTGGGCGGGGAGGACCCTGTCTTCGACCTGGGGAGGACCGGGGGGGTTCTGGGGGATATCTGCTAGGGGCGGCATGCGGGCCCTCGGGTGGTCGGTGGCGGCAGTCATGGGTCGCCGGTCGGTGACCCGGCTGTGCTGGGGTGGTTTCGGGGCGGGCGCCGGGGGCTTGGGACTCTGGGGACGTGTCGTCCCCGGGCTTGGGCCTGGTGGGGATCGGGGGTCGTGGGCTCTGGTGGGCGGGTCGCCGGGCATGGGTTGACTGGCGCTCTGGTGCCCGGCTCTGGCCGGGGGCCCTCGGCTCGCTGGTGGGTTGGGGGTTCATATGCTGGGGGGTGGGTGTCTGGGGGCGTGACTGGTGGCCAATGGGAGGGGGCGGGCAAACCCAGCCTGGGTGTCTAATGTGTTATGTGTTCTGAAAGTTGTTAATATGAAGGGTGGGTGTAGTATTTCTTCTGGGGTGGGGATTAAGTGGATGTCCTTGATGATGGTCTTGGACTATGCTTGGCCGTTGTGCGGGCCCTGGTTGGGGCCTGTTCTTGGTGCTTCCTGGCTCTGTCGGCGGTTGGGCGGGCGCTCTTGGCCGTGTCGTCCATGTGGGATTTTGTGCCCTCTTGGACGGCGGGCTGACTGCGGTTCGCAGGGGTCACGGCGGCCCTGGTGGGTGTGGGCTGTTGGTTCTGCTGTTGGCGGCCCTCGGGGCCGTGTCCCTCTCTGGTCTTGGCTCAATGGCCTGGCGGTCGGAGAGGTGTTTCTTTTTCCTCGCTCCTTGGGTGGACCTTGGCGAGCTGGGGGGGTACGCAGGGTCAGCGGGGGAGCTGACTCGCTGTGGGAGCACTGTTCCTGCAGATATTTTTCTCCCCATCCCTCAACACGCACCTCCGCCCTCTTCATCTTAAATTAATACATGTAGGGAATTTGAGTCTCGGGTGTGCTGCAATGGTTCTACATCTCTGTTGTTCAGAACACCTGGGACTCAATTTTATATACACTTTAGACATTCATTCATAAACTTCTTCATAAAAGTCACATATAGGGAATGGATTGAGCACTATGGCTATGGGTGGCGGGATGACACCAATCTCACCCCCATGCCTATGCTCACTCAACATTATGCATTTAGACAATTAGGGCTTGGGTTAGAGTTGGAGTGGAGGGGAAACTGGTACAATGCCAGCCTTTGCTCCTTCTCTTTCCTTTTTAAGTACACTTTAGAACAACACTCACCAACAGTACATTTGGGGACGGGGGTGTGTGTATCGGGGTCTTGATTTGTTAATTTCAATTTTATTTATTTATGTATTTATTTATATATATATATTATTTATTTATTTTTCTCTTACCCCCTGGTTGCCTGGCGGACATTCTGGGGGTGGGCCGTCAGGGGTTGTGCTGGGGTGTGGGGGGGTTCGGGGCCTGCGGGTTCGCCGTGGGCGGGGCTGGCAGTGCGCTCCCCCTGGGGCTGCTTGGGCTCGGGTGTCCTGTCCTGTCGGCAGGGCGCGGGGTGGGCCGGATCTTGGATGTCTACTACTCTCCACCCCAGAATGAATGGGCCTACCTCCTGGGTTTGGATGTGGGCTGCCCCATGTAGGGAGCAGGTACATGTCTTGGACCTAGGGGGTATAGAGTGTGCATCGGGATTATGAATGGAGCGTGTCGTTATTGTTTGTCTTTCTGTGACTGAGGGTGAGGATGAGGGTGGGTCTGAATGAGTGTGTCTGTGTATGAATGTTTAAGTGTCAGGCTGGGACTTGGACTGCCCCCTCTCTGATACTTCTGAGGCTACCTAGTGTCGCGCTCCTGCCACGTGGCCCCCTGGTGGGTGTTCCTCTGCCTGCGGGCGTGCTTGGGGCCCTCACTATCTGGGGCTGGGCGCTTGGGCGTTTGTCGGCTCGGCCTGGTGGCTGCCTGGTGGGGCTCGGGTCCTCTGGTCCTGTCGGGTCTGGGCCTGAGGGATGGGCGTCCCCGGTGCCCGAGCCTCGGTGACCGGCCCTGGGGCTACGTCGGTGCAGCGGGCTCCGGCGGGGGCCTGTGTATTTGTCGCGGTTGACCCCGGGGGGTCATTGTGTGTGGTCCCTGGTGGGGTTCGTCCGGTTCTTCCCCTTGGTCGGATCTGGGGAGTGGACGAGTGGCTCGTCCTGTTCGGGTGGTCCTGGGGACTCTGGGCTCGGGGTCCTTCCTGGGGTCTTGGGCTTTGATCGCCCCTTCGTCTGTCTCGGGCTTTGGGGGGACGGATCTCTGATGCTTCACAGTCGCTACTAAATGTTCTATTGGAGGAACCTTATTCACTTATGCATGCTCACAACCACACACAATTGGATGCAGGGATGTATATGTAGATATATGCAGATATGTAGATGGGTATATAAATGAATATAAATGTATATGTATGTATACTGTATATATATTTGTAGGTATGGGTATGTGTATTTATAGAAATCTACTGCAAGGTCATGAATATTATTAGTCTTTATGCTTGTATGTTTCGTTGCTGTGTTCTGTCATGTGCTTTGCAGGATTGTGGACGGAGGTTTGCTGTGTTTGCCTTGTGCTCTTTTTGTGGATAATTGTTGTTTTGTTGTCTTACTTCCTCTTTTCTTTCTTTCTCTAAAAAAAATACATATTGGAGTGAGAGGATGGCTATAAGGTATGAAGGGAGGTTATCTATAAATGGAAAAAAAAGAAGAAGAAAAAAAAAAGAAAATATATGATTCATTAACAACATAGCCGTGGTTTGTGCTGTGTCGTTATGACCTGATAGGCATTCTACCCATTTGGTAAATGCACAGGTTACCGTGAGAAAATATTTATTTCCTCTAGAGCTCTTAGTGAGTGGTCCAACCCAGTCGATCTGGAGGTCAGACCATGGGAATGCAATGCCTCTGCTTTGCAGTGGTGCTCTGTGAAGTGGTCTGGTTGGCTGAAACTGGCCACAGACCACGCACCCTTCAATGTAGTCCTTGACATCCTTTTTCATTCCAGGCCAATAGGCAATTTGTTTTAATGCCGTCAGCGTGGCTTTATCTCCTTTGTGTCCTGCGGACGGGAGATCATGGGCATGAACTAACATCACCCCCCTTTGGTCATGGGGAACCACGAACACAGGTGAGGACGTTGGTCCATGAGCGAAAGTTAAGATGCCCTTGATTAGTTTTAGCTGTTTGCGCAGCTGATAGAGGACCTTAAGGTCTGGATCGGAATCCAGGTCGTCTTTAGACGGACTATTTTTGTCCGGATCAGTCAGGTACAGTATCATGGAGTTGATAGCAGGATCCGACTTCTGTAGTTGGATGATGTCTGGGTCAGTCAGTGCGGGTCGTACAGAGACTGCGTTGTCAGCAGGTCTGGTTACGGCCTGTGCACGTGTGACTGCCATAACCCTGACTGTAGGTTGTGTTGACAGAGTCTTGATTAACCAGGAGGGGTCGAAGGACCATAGAGGACCTTCGTCGGCTCCTTCTTTGGCTAAGGAATCTGCAATGTCATTGTAGTGCTTGTCATCGCCTGGGACTCTAGAATGTCCTGGAACTTTCTTCCAGTAGATCTGTAAGTCGTGTGATGTCACCAAGTGATCACATGCTATGAAAAGCTCTTTGTGCTTTACCACCTTCCTGTCGCTTGTTAGGAAACCGTTCTGTTTCCACACAGCAAGGTGACAAGCGAAACTCAAACGAGCATAGTTAGAGTCAGTGCAGATGACTAGCGTCTTGATGGAGCGTTCTACTACCATCTGGAGAGCTATTAGGATTCCTGCAATCTCAGCGTACTGAGAAGTCTGAGAGCCTAATTTGTAGCTGAAAGTTATCTGCTCTTGGTCTTGGAGGAGGACCCCTCCAACACCTGCTCTGCAGATTTTGTCGCGGAGGAATGAAGATCCATCCACGTACAATGTTGTCATATCTTTGCAGATATTGTCATCAAAGAAGTGGTGATTCGGGTCTTCAGTTACTGGGGGTTTTACCTCAACCGGCGGCTGGGTGGCTGGTACATCTTGTGTACACTTTTGGCAGATTGCCAAGTCCGTCCCCAGATGTGACTTCTTGTTTTGACCATAACGTATGTCTAGGTTAAAACTTTGAAGCGCCATGAGCCACGTTGCAACACGTGAGTTTGTTACCACACCATCTCTGATGCGTTCACTGTTAAGAAAAGTCACTGGCTGGTGTTGTGTTTCCACAATTATTTTCTGTCCACCAATGTAGCTGGAGAAATGTTTTACTGCCCACACTGTGGTCAGTAGAGCTTTCTCACAGTCTGAGAATCTCAACTCGGGGCCTGCCATCGTCTTGCTGGCGTAGGCCACCACACGCTTGTCTCTGTCGTGTATCTGGTACAGACCTGCACTTATACAATGAGCTGAGAAGCCCACTTCCAAGTAAAACTCTTTGTTGTAGTCTGGGTAGACTAAACATGGGGCTGACTTGATCCTGTTTATAAGAGCGTCCATTGCCTGCTGCTGTTTGTCAGTCCAGACAAATGGAACGTCTTTCTTTAGGAGTTCAGTCAGTGGCTTTGCAAGGTCTGCATAGTTTTCTATGAACTGGTTCGAGTAGTTACACACGCCAAGAAAACTTTGTAGTTCTTTGAGATTGGTGGGGACTTTGAGATTGTCAAGGCCTTGGGTGCGAGTCAACTGTGGTTGTACTCCGTCTGGACCTACGAGTAGGCCAACGTAGTCCACCTTGGTTCTGCACCATTGGCATTTTGACAGTGATATCTTAGCACCAGCAGTTGTTAGCTGATTCAGAACGTGGTCGATCTCAGCCAAATGTGAGTCCAGTGTTGGCTGCCTCAGAAGGACATTGTCCACGTAAATCAGTGTCCCATGCTCGTGGAAGTCTGGACATGCTTTGTTCAAGAAGATGTTGAACTCTGCAGGTGAGTTAGCGTAGCCAAAGGGACACCTGGTAAAAGTGTATTGTCAGCCACCAAAGGTGAAAGCTAGTTTGTATTGGTCCTCGGCGCGCACAGGGATGGTCCAAAAACCAGAGGCGACGTCGAGGGTCGAGAAGTACTTACCATTGGTGACCTTGGGCAGTTCCTGTTGGAGCTGGGTCATTGGCCACCGTGATAAGGGGACTTGTTTGTTTAGCTTTCTGTAATCAATTGTGAGTCTCCACTTTCCATTTGGTTTTAACACTGGCCATAAAGGCGCAGAGTAAGTGCTGTTACAGTATCTGATGATACCATTCTTTAGGAGGTTATCAAGGATTTCCCTGATAGGTTGATGTGCTGCCAGAGGAATCTTGTACTGTCTGACAAATGTGGGTGGAGCTTCGGGCGGGGTTGGGATGCTCACTGAGTGGAGCGTGGTCAACCCACAATCCATTGAATCAGTTGAAAATGATTTCTCATATTTTAAGAGAACTTGACGTAGTCTGTCCCTTTCTGTGTCATTTACCCTGTTTATAGGCAAAACACTATAGGTTTGAGAGCTTAGGCCGTTGTCTCGGTTTAGACCGACCCGGTAGACTGTGTCTTGGTCGACCTCATTGACAGAGACGAGAGCGATGGCCTGTTTTGGCTTTGTGAACAAGACTTGCCCCGTGTATTCATGTGGGATCAGGTATTCTGGGAATCCTCCCAGAAATGTAATGCTCAGTTCAAAATCATGGAAATCAGTGGAGATCAACCATCCTATTTTTGTGTATTTCTTGATCAGTACCGCTTCCGTGCCTGTGTTACACACAGCAACAGATGTGGTTCTGCAGTCGAGGCTCACTTGTCTCGTGGTCTCAATGGACAGTCCTAAGTTGGAAAACTTAGGAGATAGTTGAAAGTATGCCTGTTTTTGGCTAATAGCTTGATTAGCTATGATGTGAACTTCCACCATCTGGTTCATTGCCTGAGGTAGTACTGTGATGGATTGGTTGCAAGCAACCTCGCAGACTTCTGGTATGGTCTGTCCAGCTTTGAGATTTTCTGTGCTTAGCACAGGAGAATCCATTTTGTCTGTTTCCAGCGACCACAGTACATTGTTGTCAGTGTCCACTCGGACACCCAATCTTACCAAAATGTCAGAGCCTATGTAGGATGCATGTGGTAAGTTCCGGACCACGAGGAACGGGTGGACCAGTTCTCGTTTGTTCCAGTTCATGTTCAGGCAAATGACTCCATTTGCGGTCATTACCCGCTCACTGTTGGGATCGAGATGAAAGCGTAAAGCTTTCTTCGTTAGTTCTAGACCCAAATGTTTTTTAACCAAGGTTTCATAAAGAGCTTAGCTGATTGCTGAATTATCTGTCCAAGGAGACAGTACAGCATCTTCGGTGTGGGATCCCTGGATCTCGACACCTTTTACTACCTGTTGTAGGTAGTGTTCAGTGAGTGCTGATTGTTTCAGCTCGCAGAGGAGGCTTTCTTGTTGGGCCTCTTCTGCCTCACCTGTTTTTGTAGGTTCACTTACCGGGCTCTTGTCCTCGGATGAGGTGTCCCGTGTGTCCTTTGCGGTACCTGCGGTTAGGCAGTCTGTATCACAACTAGGAGGCACTTTTATTGGCAGAGGCTTTCTCACTGTGCTCCACATTTTCTGTCGGCCATAGTCTATAATTGCATCAAAGCGGTTTATAAAGTCTTGGCCAACTAGAAATGGGAATGAATCGAGTGTAGACACATGTACCAGGTGGTATAATGTCATTTTGCCAATCTGCATGTGAACCATAGCTATAGCTGTTAGGGTTGTTCTCGTCTCTGCGAGACCCTGCAGTTCTATAGCACTTTTTACAAGGGGTATTTGCCTGTGAACACCGTTAGCGGCGGTCCGTAGTTCCTCGAACAGTTTGGCTGACATAATGGTAATGTCGGCTCCGCCATCCAGGAGTGCTTCATGCGTGAGGACCCTTTCCAGTGTGATTGGCAGGTAAGCTTTCATAGCCTCCCCCCTTAGTACAAAGTCACACAGAAACCTTAAAGGTTTCGGCCAACCTTTCTGTTTTCTGATGAGGGGCTGTTGGCGTCTGTGACAATGATGTCATGGTCACTGTCAACGTCTTGTTGACTGACATACTCTGGACTGTCAATGTTTTGACTGTCATTACCGTGATTGTCAGCATCCTGACCATCAGTGTCTTGTTGACTGTCGTGATTTGCGTGCCCTGACTTACTATCAATGATAGTGCTACACATCACTCCAGGTTTGTTATCATTGCTTGTATTATCCCACTTTTCTAACAACCGACGTATGTTCTCCATGTCTTCTGGGGACAGAGGTTTATGGCCTTTCTTCTGGAACTTTTGCGATTTTTTGCCTGTCTCGGACTGTTCAGTTCGAGGGGCAGGATGGGCTTGTCCTTGACTTGGGAATTCCTGTTGGGACAACCCTTTGTTATATGGTTTACTTTTGTGACCATCTTTCTTATCCTTTGGACGTGTGCCCCTCTTTTGATATCGTTTTCCGAACTCTGGGTCTTGTCTGAGCTACTTCGGGTCATAGTTCCAGCGGGCACCTTCACTACGTGGTCTGTTAGGTCGAAAATTCTGTTCTTTCTCACCTTTTGTAGGATAGGGAGTCGGTTTCCGCGCCCCTTCCAGCTCTAGTGAGTTGGATTTGACCATTTCACCCGGGCACACCTCAAAGGGTGTTTTGTTTGGTGTGCGACCTGTAAAAACATCTATCGCACACTCTCTTATTTCTTCGATGGACCTCCTTTTGTAGTTTGCGCTGACATGTACTTTCTCTTTTATGTCAGGGCAGAGATTTTTGCTGAAGATATACTTAAACCCTACCTCTTCCTCCATTTCTGGTTCGCATCTGTCACCGAAATAGGCACGGAATATTCGGTCATAATATGACCTTGGGTGCTCATTCCTACCTTGCTTGACGTCAGCCGCCGCTATGATGCCATCGGGCCCCGTGCAAGGAGTATACTCCTTTATCAGCGCAGCACATAAAAGACTGTAGTCTTTCATCACGGCGTCCCGTTGACGCTTCATGAAAGCATGCACTGTCCTGTCCGAGGTTAACCTTACCAGACAGATTTTATCATCAACTGTAGCTTCTGGGAAGCGTTGAAGCTGAAAATCAAGGTCATCGAGATAGATCTTGGTTTCATGTGAGCCCAACGGGCCTGGAGCGAAGGTTTGAATGCTTTTAGCCATATTCCGTAGTTCAGCCATTGAGAAGAGGAGTTTGTGGGTTATTATCAGATCCACCCACCGGCGCATCCGGTGGGTTTGTTGGTTTTAGAGGCCCTAAGGGACGGCGTGGTGGTTTAGGCGATGGAGTTGATGTTCTAGGCGGTGGTGTTGGTGTTCTAGGCGGTGGTGTTAGTGTTCTAGGCGCATCTGGAGACTGACCTTTAATTAATGCCAGACATTTTTTCTTTTCTTTGATTAATTTGTATTCAGTTGAGGCCAGCTTCTCCTTGCACTCTTTTAATTCTACTCGGTTGTCTGTACACTTGCGTTGTTATTCACAACACCGACTGTAGAGTTCATCTTTTTCAAGAATGACCGCCTCATGTTGTGCACGAGTCCTGAGATTTTCACGTACTGACTCCTCGTATAACTTTAAAGTATGTTTTTCGCTTTCTATGATTTCCTCATGTGACTCATTTGCCTCCTGTAAACGTTGATTCAAACGTTCAACCTCAGCCTGTTTTTGTTTGCAAACCAGTTGAGCTGCATCGTCCATCTGAGACTGTTTTAGTGACTGAACCTCCACCTGCAGCTTTTCAGCTTCAATTCGAGCTAGTTGTAAATCAACATTGAATGCTGACTTATCCGCCTTGTGTGCTCTTTGTTCACGCTTCAGATCATGCTCTAGACCTGAATTTACTCTGACTTCCTGGTCCAACCTGGCCTTTAGTAACAGGGCCAGCTTTGCTAAGCGCTCCATACTGACCTTTTTTGCTTCCTTTTTTGAGCCACTGCTTGCCACTGTTGTCAGCTCAGAGTTTAATGTTAGTGGATTCATTTCAGGCACCTTTTTACCATAATCTGTGAATATTTTTGTAAGCTGCCATAAAATCCCATCAATCCAGTCTGGCTTATGTACTTCAGGCTTTTGATCCAGGCCTTGAGGATCTGGGTCCACTGGCTCTGGATCAGACTCTGGATCTGATTCAGGATCTGATTCAGGATCTGATTCAGGATCCGACTCTGGATCTGATTCTGAATCTGTGACCAGATCCATCAGAATAGAATCCTTATCCTCTTCTTCTTTTTCTGCCATCGTTTTGTTTTGATTTTGTTTGAATCAATAAGATGGTATTTATTACAGTGTATGCAAATAAATGTTTTCTTAGCGTTGAGTTACTTCACTAAAACAGCTTTCTGGTTTTATCCTTGTAATCCATAAACAAGTATTTTATTCATTCAGTACCTTTTATTTATTTTAGATTTTACCTTCAATGAAAAATGTTGTAAGTTAAAGGTTCAGTATGCAGTTTCTGTAGAACTGTAGCACTTAGAAATATTTTCAACAGGCAAAGCATTCTGATCCCTCCCCCTCAGAGCCATATGTGGCTCTGCCCCCTTGTGGTCTGTTGAATTTCAAATTCAAGCTCTGTTTTTATTGGCTGATTCAAATTCAAGCTCTGTTTTTATTGGCTGGTTACAAACTCTGTTTTTATTGGCTGGAAAATGGCGGGTCACCTTTTCTTTTTAGAAATGCTTATTTACCACCTGGAGAAGCAAGGGGACAATATTTTTTTTAATTTTTTTTCAGAGATTACCTGGCTAACATCAGTCTGTCAGGAGGTAGTGACAGAGTGAAGAAATATGTTCATAAAAAAAGCTACATACTGAAGCTTTAAAGCCTTTGTGGCTGTACTAACTTAATAGACTTAAAACAATTACTATTAAACCACGCTTAATTTTTCTGTCTTTCACTCAAACACCTATTTAAAAATTTCAAATAAATGCACTGTTCACACTAAAATTTAGCAGATCCTGTTTAATTTTGCTCCAAGAGAATGTATCTGGAGTGAAAAATGTACCTTTGGTTGTTGATTTAAACTCTTTTGTGTTTAAAATAAGCAAAAATGTTTGTCTGTACCTCTGTTATTCTAAATTTTTTATTTAAAATAAACAAGTTTTTTGCTTGTGTACAGAACAATTTTAAAAGTGGTATTTCACCATAAAAATGCTGACTTTTATGATGTTTTGAAAGAACTCATCTGTTAACGTCCAACAGGGGGCAGATTCAAGTCTTAATGTTATCACGAGGCGACTGGTTTTTCTATTCAGTATTTAAAATAAAAACAACGTTTTAGAATTAGTTTCTAGTGTGTCCGTGATAATTGCTCGAACCACGTTCTTGTCAGAGACAAATTTATGTTGTTAGACTGTAGATGGCTTCAAATGAGCTTTTAAACTTTTAGTGAAACCTGTGTTCGCCGTGTGTGTGAGAGCTTTCACTCAAAGTGCAGCACCTGGAAATGACGACAAGAAATAGGCGGGTCGACGCAGCGCGTCACCAGCTTCCGTACTTGAGCGAGGCGGAGCTCGCTACACAGATACGTGACGTCAACCAATCAATCATAGCGCATGTAGTTCTTTTCCCAAGCGTTCATGGTGAATGTCTGTGGCGGTTCTACACACGGGCCCGCATGGGCCCGTGCCCGTGTATGATGGACCCTGGCCCGCCCTGTGGCCCGCCCTCCGAGCAGAAGCGGAACCAATGCTCATGGCACATACCGATACCAGCCTTGTTTACGTATCGATCCAACCCATGATGCACGTTGGCTTCAAACTATGGGATGGATTTCCTGAACGGAGGCGTGTCTCATGAACCCAGAGTAACAAGACCCGCCTCACATTCAGGAAATCCAGTTCATAGTTTGCAGGCAGCTACAAGCGTGAGGGGCTGACTGAGTACTCTGTTGGGTTTGTTTTGGCATCGTTTTGAAAGAGCGGGTCGTTTGTTTATGGATTGTTTACATGGAGCTGGTCACGTTATGGATTGTTTACATGGAGCTGGACGCTTCATTCTGTCGCAAGATCGGACAACACTGGTGAGTACTGTAGCATCTTAGCTAGCAGCTAGCCGACTTTTCATCGTAACATGTGCGTTGTGTGGAAATATTACACTCAACACCGCAAGACAACAACGTTCAATGTTTGCAGAGCTAAACACATCTGCGTCACATTAAACCGTGGTCAAGTTAGTTTTACGCCGGACATTCCATCGAGCTCAGGGCTTCAGCCAGGTGTGTTTTTCTTTTTCATGCCGGGTTGGGCGCTCTGATTACGGCAGCTGTTTCAGCTTCCGCCTGGGAGCTCCGTGGCTTCGCATCATATCATAATACAGCTACAATATAAAGCATGTAAAACACTAAAAACAGGAACATGTCTGTGTTGGTTTATGCCAAGAACTTAGCAGATGTAAAGCTATTTAATATTTTATTTAATTTATTTATTCATTCATTTACAAGAGACAAAATAAAACATTCATCAAAAATAAAACATTGAATGAAAAGAGTGCAGAAAGAAGAAAAAAATCTTATATCACCCCATTATTTAAAAGAATATATAAAATAACTTTAAATAACTTTAAACAAACAATCACTTAACTCCATATCTGTAAAATTAACTGAATTATAACCATTTTTGAGTTTGGCTTATTTCAATTGCCTGCTGCAGCCATCTTCAATTCAAATATATCCAAAAGTTAATCAGCAGTAAAGAAACATCCGTTTATTATTTCTTGAAAGATTTTTCAAAATCTGTCCAGAGGGTCATGAGATATTTTGCTAACAGACCAACACCATGGATGTACTTTAAAAGTCGTAGAGAGCCATTCAGTGATTATTTCTTGAAAGTTTAATCAAAATCTGTTCAGTTGTTCATAAGATATTTTGCTAACAGACAGATGCAGAATACAAACATAATTTGATGATTTCTGGCAAACCGATCAACAAATGAGTCACTCATTTGTTGATCGGTTTGCCAGAAATCATGATGCCAGAAATCATGAAATTCTACGATTTTGTATTCATCAAAATCGCAGAATACAGTTGCTGTGATAGTAGGGCAGCCAATGTTGTTACCTGTATATAATTTTGGACTGAGAAACTGAACCAAGACTTCATCTAACAGTTAAGTAAGATTTCGAATCTGTCTTTGTTGAAGTTCATCTCGGAGAAAAAGACAGATTCGAAATCTTACTTGACTCTTATTTTTTTAAAGCAGTGATTAACCATTGTAACCAAAGAAAATAGTTTAAAAAATCAAATGAGAAAAATATAAATCATTTTACACAGTATTTGTATTGACTGAATAAAATATATTAATAAGCAAATAAAATGATAATGAAAATAACTGTTAGGTGAAGTCTTGGTTCAATTTCTCAGTCCAAAATTATATACAGGTAACAACGTTCATCTGATGAACGTGCCCCTCTGACAAAACCTCTGGCCCTAGCTTGGCCCCACCAGTACAACT
>JBBPBX010045320.1:0-10711 GCA_038048925.1 Garcialebias charrua
CAGGTGGAAGTTCACTTCCATAGCCTGGTCCATGAGGCAGAGCAACAGGTGGTTCTGTACTGTATAAACCCACACACAGACGTGAACATCTGCAAAGAATGAAAACACAGACAACAACAACTTCTCCTTACCTGTGTGGTGTGGTGCACATGTGTTGATGGACCAAGGGGGCGTGACGCTTTGGAGGCTGTCGAGAGAGCGGTGATGTTTACAGTAGATGTAGCATAAAACAAAAACTACAGGAAAAAACAACGACATGTCTTTGCTGTACCTTTCACACGATGCTGTGCTGTTATGTGAAGGTGGGCAGGTCAGTGATGGGATGGTGGAGCTGGTGGAGAGGAGGTGGAGGAGGAGGAGCAGCAGGCTGTGAACAGAAGTAGATACAAATTGATTAACAGATGAAGTTACTGTGTGTAACGTGACACAACTCTGAAAAATAAAAATAACAATTCATTACCTGGAGGGAGGGAGAGGGGAGGCAGAGAGGGGAGGCGTCTTTTACTGGGGAGAGGCTGAGTTGTCCATGGAGTCATCCTGGCTTGCTGCAGGAGGACTGGCTGGTGTTGGATCTTCTGGTGCACCAGCAGATCCTGGAGGAGCTGCAGAGATGGTGACAAACCTTAACATGCTGCTCTGCACAGCCTCTTGCTTCTTCTCGTCCAGGATCTGCTGATAACACGCAAGCCCGCCCAAGATGACTCTTCGAGCCCTCTCAAACCTCTCCCCATCTTCGTCCTGCTTCTCTAACCGGGCCAAGCCGCTGTGGAAGTCCTTGAAGGCCAATGCCAACTCCTGCCGGCTGAAGGTCTTGGGTGGGTTAGGGTTGGCCTGCACCTCTTCCTCAGCCGGGACGTGCCTGTCGAGGAGAAGGAGGTCTTCCACTGACAGGTCCTCTCCTGTTGATCCCAGAAGCTGTTGGACATCATCCACGTCCATCTCGAGCTCCAGTGACCTGCCCATCCTCACAACGTCCTCAATGACATTGTCAACCTCCCTGGAATCGTGTACCTGTTGAACAAGCTGTGGACACACCTTCTTCCACACGCCGCTCATGTTGTTCTGAGTCACACGATTCCAGGAGTGATCAATGTTCAGCACAGCATCGTGGATGTTGTATGTTCTCCAGAAGTCTTTGAGGCTGACACCTGGAGTCATTCCGGTTGCCTCCAAAGCGTTACGAATGACCCTCTGGAGATAGTACGCCTTAAACGTACTTATCACCCCTTGGTCCATCGGCTGGATCAGCGAGGTGGTGTTAGGAGGCAGGTACACCACCTGCACAGCCGTGTTAATGTCGGTGAGATCAGGGGGGTGTCCTGGAGCGTTGTCCAACACCAGCAGGACTTTAAAGGGAATCTTTTGGGAATGGCAAAAACGCTTGACATCTGGCACAAAATGTTGCTTAAACCATTTTGAAAACACTTCCAGCGTTACCCAGGCCTTCCTATTTGATGCCCAATAGACTGGAAGCCTTTTTTTATCAACATGATTGAAGGCTCTGGGGTTTTCAAATTGGTAAATCAACAAGGGCTTGAGTTTGCAGTCCCCAGAAGCATTCCCCCCAAGCAGCAAGGTCAGGCGCTCCTTGCCAACTTTGTGACCTGCTGCTATTCGCTCATCTCTGCTAATGTAGGTCCTGTTGGGCAAACGCTTCCAGAACAGGCCTGTCTCATCGACATTAAACACTTGCTGGGCAGTGTACCCGCCGTCCCTGATGACCTGAGCCAGTTTGTCAGGGAAGGCCTCAGCTGCTGCGTGGTCAGCACTGCCTGCCTCTCCTGTTTAAATGCACACAAAAACAGTAAAATGAATTTTTTTTTTAAAAATCGGAAGTCAAGGACTACCTGTACCTGTAACAAAAAAAAATAAGAGAAATTAAATGCTCACCCTGTATTTTTAGGTTGTGCAAATTCGCTCTGTCCTTGAAGCGCTGAAACCATCCTTTGGAGGCAGTGAATTCATCAGGTCCAGTGTCCCCCTCTCCCACAGCACCCCTCCCTGACGTGCTGCTTGACGTCCCTTCTCCAGGATCGCTCTGTTGTGACGTGCCTTCGCCTGAGTCGCTCTGTTGTGACGTGCCTTCGCCTTGCTCGCTCTGTCCTGCCCCCTCCTCCCCCGCACCTCCCTCCTCCCCCGCACCTCCCTGACTCCTAGCTTTCAGCGTGCTGTAAATCATGCGGGCCTTCTCCCTGATCACGGCCATGCACACGGGCACGCGCCTTTGAGCATTGTCCTCGATCCAAACCAAGAGCAACCTCTCCATCTCCACCAAAACACCCGTTCTCTGCTTCGTGATAATTGTGGACTTCATGGGTGCGGAACGACGCACTTGGTCCAGAATTCTCTCTCTGTCTGCCTTGATCGTGCCCACCGTCGAACGCGGAAAGCCTAGCTTCGCTGCTACCTCGGTCGCTGACATGCCCCCATCACACATTTTAACAATTTTTAGCTTCGTCTCAAGGGTTATGGTCTGCCTGGGTTTCTTACCCGCACCCTTATCAGCGGACTTCGAAGGCCTCTTGGGTCCCATTTTATTTCTCTCTCACGAAAAAAAATGTCAAAAAAAAAACTCGCTAAACCTATGCTACCTAACCTGTGGCTAATAAAATACCGCTCGCTAAACCTATGCTACCTGTGGCTAATAAAATACCGCTCGCTAAACCTATGCTACCTGTGGCTAATAAAATACCGCTCGCTAAACCTATGCTACCTGTGGCTAATAAAATACCGCTCGCTAAACCTATGCTACCTGTGGCTAATAAAATACCGCTCGCTAAACCTATGCTACCTGTGGCTAATAAAATACCGCTCGCTAAACCTATGCTACCTGTGGCTAATAAAATACCGCTCGCTAAACCTATGCTACCTGTGGCTAATAAAATACCTCTCGCTAAACCTAATGCTAACTGAATGCAATGCTAATGATCGATAAAGTGTACGTACGTTTGCTTTTCTCTCTCTCGCCGAAACTCAACAACGTGGTGAAGATGGCGTCCCTTTAAATAGTACGGCAGTGTCGCCCAACCCCTACCACATGGTCACGCCCACTGTCATGCGCGAACACTCAAGGTGTGTACCCCTCCCCCACCTTGCCGCTTGCCGTAGTGTCGCACTTTTTTTGCCGTATCTCGATTACATACTTCTAATGTATTTCTGTCGTAAGTCCGTTTTTTCGGTCGTATGTCGACGGCATTCTTTCAAAGAGGTCTGTCGTAAGTCTGCGTTGCCGTAGGTCGCAGGTGTCGTACCTCGAGGGTTTCCTGTATATGAGTTGTTTCCTTTTTTTTCAATCTGTAACTTTTTAGATTTTTTTTTTGTTGTTGTCTTGTTTGAATGATTTTTGTAATGGGGGCAGATAAAATAAGATTTTTTTCTTCTTTCTGCATCCCTTCATTTTACTTTTATACTGTGCGGTCTCAAATATGAGATTGTTTTGTATTGAATGAATCAATTTAATAATAATAATAATAATAATTTTAAAATTTAATGAAATTTTGATTTGATGAAAAAAAAAACATTAAAAAATATGATTATTTAAAAAAAAAAGAAGTCATGCAGTAACTTGCCTCTATCTGCAGGGGCACCTGTGAGCTCACAAACTGATTATTTTCCCGACAGGTGAAAACTGTTTGAAACGTTTGTGACCGGTCTGTGGTCCCTCCAGTACATTTTCCTTGCTCCTAATCAATACCAAGAACCAAACTAGTTCCTTGTTGGTTCAAAAGAAGTCTTGACCGTTCTCATTCTTCGTTGTCAGATTATTGAATCGCCACTTCCATCATGCTTTTTGTTCAGTTGCATCAAAGACGCACAGTTGTCCTGCGATTCTCATCTCCGAGCGTGCTCAGCAGCATGGCTCTGATTGGGTGGAGGCAGAAACACCATAGCAACAGCCAGTTGATGGATTAAAGCAGTAATAGGGAAAAGAAAGCCACTGTGATCACACACACACATGCACCAACACACACAGACAGTGCCACTTGATTAAAAGAAAATAGAAACACGCAAACCTCACTTCCTTTTCTGTGCGACAACTTTACCCCCTCGTCCAAACACACACAGGCTCCCTGTCAATCAACGTGCACCGTAGGAGCCAAACATGGCGGCTTCTCCCTCCAGAGTTTAGATAGATGCAGAGTTTCCCCCCATGTCCCTCCATCATCTGTGCTAATCATCTCTGTGTGGAGCCACTCCACATTTATTACTCCTTGATTAAGCCAGTAATTACGAGAAAACACTCTGTGACTGTCACTTAACAGCGTCAGCGTAATTCTTACAAATACGCACGTACTGGGTTTTTTCTGTTTCGTTGTGCTCATTCGCACAGGAGCACGTGCACGGGGTGCGTTATTCAGCAAGCGCGTGGATGTAATTTGCTGCGGGCTAATGGAAAGTGGTTACGCGGGGCAGAGCTAGCTGCGCGTTGTAAATCATCACAGCCGGGCCTGTTTCTTCTTCAAGGTGACCTTCAGCCTCACCTGAAAAGGGCGTGTGTGATAGGTGTGTGATGGTGTGCCACCGCTGATCCGACTTCTGCGTTCAGCTACGCCGACACATGAGAAAGCCTGCAGAGCCCTGATTAGTGAGGGTTGTTTGCCGAAGCAATTATCTGGAAAATTGTTTGGATTTTTCTTACATGATTCAGGAAGAACTGTCAAACTAGTCATGCCTGTTTACATTAAAAGTTTAATTTTAACTCGTATGTTATTTAGTGGGTGCTTAATGATACTGTCGCTTCTTGTTTGCACTTTATAAATGTGGTATGCATGCACATATTTACTGCTGGTGACATGCACTCTTTGAAACAATGCTATAGGCTTTTATTTACAACAGTTTAGGTCTTGTTATCATATATTCATATTCTCATTTCTGACCAAAACTGCAGGACACAAAATTACTTTAATTACCAGAACAATTTATATATTTTTTTCAACTTTTTTATATTTAAAGTATAACAATAGCTAAAATAGCAACATTAGAGGTAGGAAGGTCTTCACATTATTCTCTCATCATGTCTTCCAAATGTGCCTGAAGGGGTCCTGAAGCCCCAGCAGGCAACACAAGATATGCAAAGACTAAAGGATGATTTATTCACCCATTTTACTCACCCTGTCTGCACCTAAATATGTCTCAGCTAGTGTTCTGAAAGTAGATATTTAACCTTTTCCCCAAGAAAAAAAAAATGCTGTCAGCAGTTATAGGTGAATATTGTCAAACTGTATTTTTGCTTGAATCCCTGACAGCCTATACTTTGTTTAGGAGTATTAAACTAAACTATATATAAAAAAGGTATTTTTCTGTGAAAATGTAGTGGTAATGCTGAGTGATGCAATTTATTGAAGAAAAAAATAGCTTAATTGGAAAAGTTAAAATAAGCAGAACTCACACAACAGTAGCTAAAAGCTACAAAAAGCAAATGCCTAAAAACTAACATGAGCAAAATTGTTCCTAAAAAGCTTAATGAATATAAAAAAACAGGAAAAAATAAAACGAACAGAACTGTAGCTAAAAGGCTAAATTGGTAAAAGTGTGGCTAAAAACTAAAATTAGCAAAACATTAGCTAAAATGCTAAAATTAGCTAAACAGTAGCTAAAATAGCAAAACAGTAGTTAAAATTTAAAATGAGCAACCACAGCTAAAAGCTCAAATGAGCAAAACAGGGGCTAAAAAGTAGATATGGCAAAACTAAAGCAAAAATGATCAGATCAGTCACTACATAAGACATCTACACCTCCAGATGCAGGAAGAGGGCCACCTGCATCATGAAGGACCCCACTCACCCAGCACACACACTTTTTGCTCCACTCCCCTCAGGACGGAGGTTGAGGAGCATTAAGTGTAGAACCACTAGACTGAGGAACAGCTTCTACCCTGAGGCTGTTAGACTCATGAATATCTAACCAGAATAATCACTGTGAGAAAATCACATCATGTTGCTGCTGATCTGTTTCATGTTGCTGTGTTCATTCGTGCTCATCTACTCATACAGACTCATGTTCGTGCTGCTGTTTGGAGTAATGTTTTCTATGATATTAGTGCTTAGTGTATTTTTAGTTGATGTTTTTCTTGGTTCATATCTTAGATGTTATTACTGTTTTTCTTTTACATTTTATTGTTGGATGTAACTGGGACCCTATGTACATAATCTCGTTTCATCACATGTACCACATGTGGTGCGAATGACAATAAAGATTCTCTGACTTTGACTCTGACATAATAAAGCTGTACCTAAAACCTACAAGCGAAACAGCAGCTAAAAGCTAAAATGACCTAAAACTTTGCTAATAGCTAAATTAGTAAGACAGTAGCTAAAAGCTAAAGCAAACAAATATAACATAGCAAGTGTGCTGAAGTAGAATTTTAAGAACTTTTTTTGAAAGAGTTGAAGTGATCTCAGAAAGGTTTTGTCAATAAAGTTAAATAATTAATTAGCATAAAAGCAAAAATAAGTCTAAATATAATGTTGACTATTACCGGTAAGTCAAATACTGTATCTTGATATATAAATGGTTAAAAAAGCAAGTACCGGTATGTGGAATTAGTTTAACTGCAACAAATACACAAAATAAACGAAAAATAAACAATTGTTCTAATTGTTTCAAAATGTCCAACTACTGTATACACACAATAAATGTTCTGAATGGGAAACAAAGAAAGTGTTTCAGGGAAACGCTTGTCCAAAAGAGACACCAAAAGATTTGCAAAATTAGAGTATTTATTAAATGTCTGGGATGAGAACCTTTCGGCTTTGTCTCCATAAAAATGTCTTCCCCCTGTCCCCAAGGGCAACCATGAAAGAATCCAATTCCTGCTGCTTGTAAGCAATTACCATCACAACCCAAAACACATAAACAAAAATAAGGGTTGGACTTTGGATCCCATGGCGAGTTTTCCCACCAGACTGTCCTACATCTTGTCATCAGCCTCCAATCCAGAAAGGAGCGATGAAACCACGGCCATCAACTTTGCTGTTCTTTCATAACCAAACTCTTCTCAGCTTCTTGAAAGTGTTTTTAAAAGTTTCTGACTTGCCCTTGACGAAGACGGTCGCTCTTCTTCCCTCTTCTGCCTTCCTCCTGCTTTTGCTCGTTGTCCTGTGTATCACAGCCTCTCTTTACACATCTTCCAAATGGTAAATAATGGATCTGGTCAGCTGGTCTCTCAACACAATTGAAAAGATTTTCTCGACGAGGAAACAGGGTGCAGGAGAGCCCTCATGTTCTGAAGGGACACACACAGCTGGATATGTCATGGATTCCTGGGGTGAATGGAAGCTGATGTGTCTGTTCATTGAGGACATAGAAGACACATACATAATTGGATTTATGATAGGGTTTCTGCTTTTTGGAATCGTGCCCGGGATATCGACAAACTAGGAAGACATTGGCAACACTTTGGGCAATAATGAAGCTGCCGGCCTTATGTAAAGGATGGAACCGTGCTTTGAATGCACAGACTCATTTGCTTTCCAAGCTGAACCGTAAGCTGGACGCAATTTCTGAGAATTGTAGGCCACTTACAGCTCCTAGAACTCGCCGGCATGAAGGATTCGACCTGGGAGAAAGCTACAAGCACGGACTGGTAGAATGTCCACAAATCTGGCTGTTTGGATTCACCATTGAGTGTACCAGCAGAACTGAAGGCAGACACGAAATCAGTAGAGTCGGCCTGCCCAAAACAATGGTTTATCTGAATCTGGCCTTCCCGCTCACAGGCCAACTTATCTCAGATTGCTCCTAGTGGATACGTAAATCAAGAAGCTCTGCTCCTGTCCCCCGAGAACATCTGCGTACCCTATCAGAGTTGTACCAGCTGATAGACACTGTAACATCTTTATCAGGACTATGGAAACTATCTGGGAGTGTTCATGGACAATCTCAAAGTCTTGTCATCCCCTGTATTATATCTATTATTTATTTTGCTGCCTTGCACTGTGCCCTGTGTGAGAGATATGTATTTCATACATTCTCTTTTCATGTTTTCTTTCCCTTTTCTTATCTAAGTGATAAGGGCAGCGCTTCATAGAAGCTGCATCCCCGGTGCACTTCCGTCTAACCTTTGGACGGCTGTACGCAATGTAACTTCACTGTACTTAACTGTGCAACGACAATAAAGTTTATCCTGATTCTGAAAAATCTGGAGTCTTATTCTTTTTTGGTATTGCATTGTATTGTTAAAGATGAAGCAAGTCAAAATAAAAACTAATAAACGCACGCGCAGGAGAACGACACTATTCATCTAATGCTTTTGATCAACTTTTCTTTCCACTCGTCTCTCACTTCCCCCCCTTTCCTTCATCCCCTCATCATTCTGCCTCTCTCTCTTCAGCGGTGGATTATTTTTGGTTTGCCTGGTTAATTTCAGCAGGAAGTCAAGCTCGGTGCCAGAGAAAGTGGAGCGCTTAGAAAAAAAACGCCACATGACAAACAGAAACATCAAAAAGCTTCCCGTCTTCAGTGTCCCAGCAAGACGCCGCAAAGCTTTACCTCTGATATTTATTCGTGTGGATGTGTTCATCCCCCCCCCCCCACCACATTTCATTGGTCAAATAAAGCTTGCAGCTGCTTAAAATAGCCTTTGAATAACAAAAAGCCACGATGCTAGTACGTAAGTAACATTTTGATCTTTCAGTTTGCTATTCTGTCAAAATAAAAGTTTTAACTGAGTCATTTTGGAATCAACTGAGACTCACTCTGCGAATCAGCTTCTCTGTCCAAGGTGTGCAACCTTAAATCACTGCAATCTATTTCAAGGCCGCAAATGAACTCCAGGAGCTTTCAAGGCGCTCCAGAACTGATTCTCCCCCCGATATTTTGCTGCCTAACACCAAACATTGGGATGTAAAAAGACAGAAAAGGAAATGTGTGTGTTTAGTATATATTCTTTTTACTAGCCTTATTGCATATGCCACTTTACCTCTATACCAATATCAACCTAATACATATACTGTGTACATTAACCTCATATGCTGCTTTGTCACTCTTTTACAAATGTCAAATGTCAGAACCTTCATTTATTTTATAGATATACTTTTTATACTTTTATACTTCTACGGAAAAGCTCAAGACAGTATTACACTCTATTTCTTTTTATGATTATGTTTATTAAATGTTGGTGTTTTAGTGTTTAAATGTTTACTGTTGCACCGAGGGATTGAGAGAAATGCAATTTCAATCCTGTGTATGTCCTGTACATATTGCAGTTTTGACAATAAAGTTGACTTTGACTTTTGACTTTAATAATTCAGCTATAGCAGCGAGCCGTGTGCTGATGAACGTACATTCAGGCAACTGTTAGAGCCTGACTGGAGACGGCAGATCACAAGGACGGCTGTTATTAATTTAATAACAGCTAATGGACGGGTGACATGTGTAACTCTGGAGAACCTGAGCATCGTTTGTGTGTTTCTTAGCTCTGCTCTTGGTTGTGGCTCAGCGTGAGGATGATTTACGCTGCGCTGACCCAGCTTATAACTGATTTTCTTCACTGTTCGGCTGAGTGATAACTGCTGGCTCTACTTTAGATTGTCTCCATATGTAGGTGGCACATGATCGGCTTAGGGGACAATACGCACCGCAACACACACACATACATATAGGTGTTAATATCCTCTTGGGCAGCTCTGACTCACACAGTCTACTCTCCGTCTCTTTAAACGTGGTGACTCAGAGAGGTAGATTGCCCTCAGGTGTCATGGTGTAAGATGAATAATTCACCCCAAGGACCCCTTCCCTTACTCTCATCCTCTTTCTTTCTTTCTCTTCTCCTCTCTTTCCTTGCCCTTTCTCTCACCTCTTTTCTCTAACCCTGAGAGGCTCTGTTATATTTCTTATTTTCTCCCCCTTCTCCTCCAATAATTAGTCTGTGTGAGTGAGGCAAGTGGCTGCATGTGTTGCAGTGAATCAGGGAGGCAGATAGAGACAGTGGGCACTTAAAGGGATAGAAGAAGAAAAAAACGTTGCTATTCGGAAAAGAAAATTAGCCGTGGTGCACCGTTTGTCATGGCATAAGGTTTCGATTCATCCTAAATTTGGCTTACAGAAGACAGTGGGGCAATTAGGTTAAAACTTGCAGTTTTTTTAATGATGTGATACCATGTGTACTTTAGACCTTGATATTAATCAAAACTGAAGGATTAAAAAGGGAAATTTACTAATATTTATAGATTTTTTTTTTACTGTTTCTACTTGAGACTGAAAATAACAAACCAAAGATTAATATTGTATATACAGTACCTGTTAGTGTTGGCACAGGGAAATGAATTTATCATGTTAACATGCAAATGTGAATAAAATAAAATAAAACTATTGTCCCGATTAGAACACAAACCCCTTCCTGGGTGAAAGGTTTATATTTTAGTAGTGGTTCTGGCACACACCTTTGTGTCAGTGCCAGCTTTCCATAATGCAATGATAGCGGGTCATGGCGACTTTGAGGCTTTTCAGTGAGATCAAGTTGTCATAATCTCATTTGTGACCACAGGTTTGCTGACAACAAGTCTTCTTACAATTAAACACATTTATTTTGCCTGGTTCTGGGATGAGCAAATAAAAGATGTGCATAAGAGACATCATTTATCTTATCAGCATTGTAAATAGGGATGCTACACGATGTTATCGGTATCAGCCGATAGCGATAAAGTTAAATATCAGACATTGACCATTCCGTCAAAATAACCATATAAAAGGTGCTGTTTATATATATATA